>VWZN01009648.1:1278800-1379025 GCA_013396955.1 Regulus satrapa
AAAATGGCGGTTTTTCCCCCCTTTTTTTTTTTTTTTTTTTTTTTTTTTTTTTTTTTTAGTGCAGGAAGCCCAGAGATAAAATCTTCAAGTTGTGAGTAACTAAACTCTGCTGAGAAAAGTGATGGAGGGCTATGCTCCAGAGGACTTAACCAGGCCCCAGACAATATGGAGTTGACATCTAGAAGGTTTTCTTCTTATTATTGCTGCTGCTGTTATTATTATTATCATTACTATTTTTCCTGACACTAAAACCCTTCCCATCATGTTCCCAGAGGGAGATAGAAAGTGTGTGGCTGCATGTTAATGGGAATAAATGGGGCTGCTCTACTTTCCTGATGCACAGGGTTCAAATGCTGGAGGAACTGCTGGGAGCAGGCACACTTTAGTGAATGCTGGGAAAGGCTGTAGGGCTCCTGGATTCTTCACAGGAGAGAAACACAAATACAGGCCTTGAGGATGCATGATCAGGGCTCAGCTCTGCTACTGATTTGCTCAGCTTGGTCAGGTTATTTAGGGTCCTGTGCTCTTCCTTGCAAAACAGTTCAGGAGTAATAGGATGATGAGCCATGCTATTCCAGGAACATGGTAAGAACAAGGCCTAAACGTTTCTGGCATGGTGATAAAATGGATCAGAGAGTGATATAAATACTTCACACAAGGCGAGAAATGGCCTAGAGGGGAGATTTCCTACATCGCCTGATTAGATGAAGCTGCAGAGATTAGGTGCAAAAAAATCAAAGGTGAGGAACCAAAATCTGAAGTCTTTCAGTTTGTATCATCATATACTGTGGCCAAATGAAAAAGCCACCAAAAGAGGATGTAAGAATTTCTCATTTGTAAGATTTCCTCATCTATATTTTACTGCTTTAATGTGAATAAACGATTGTGCATGGAATGGGACACTGGAGTGAAGAAACATGTCAGTCATAGAGCAGGTACGAGAGCCAAAACTGTGGTTGTGAATTTGAAGTGTCAGTGGATTCCAATGTGATTTGATAGTACTTTAAACTCGGAGTAAAAAAGGCATTGATGACTTCCCCATTGATGTGAATAGCGATCAAAGATCCATTTGCTTCCCAGGGGGCCACAAAGACAAAACCTGACAGAGCACAGAACAGAAAAGCTGTTGTACAGGTTAAACAAATACTCTCTATAGCTTTGTGTCTTGCCTCCCACAGTGACCAAAAGCTCATGTGGAGGGATGCCTAAAAGTAAAGAAACACAGATTATACTTCCTTACCCACAGTGCTTCTCTCATATTTTTAGTGCCATCTTCTTTACTGAAGATGTCTCTTGTAGTTTACCTGACTTTCCTTTTCCAATACACAGGACTGCAAAACACCTTTGACAACAAATGCCTCTGCACATGGACCTTATCTTTGCCCAGAACTCATGCCCCTGTGATTTCTCTGAAAGCTCTTCCATACTAAAAAAGGCAGAGGATATACTTGGTAAGCTTTGTTTGCCTCCCTCACCTGCTTTATTTCCTAGCACTTGGAAAGCTGTGGCAGCTGTAAGCTACAGGTTCAGCTGTGGGCCTTGAGGCATGGGGTGAAGGAAAAAACACCATCTTTCCCTCTGGGCTGCATCACATCCTAATAATTCTCTGCTCTTCAGAAGTCAGAAGGGTCACTGGACCTTGCCAGGACAATAGTGGCACTTGGGAGCATTTCCTGATAGTGCTGGAGTGCAAACTGTGCCCAAATTCACCTCTGTGATTGCCCAGGTGCTGTGGCTGAGGAAGTTTCAGAAGGACTAGATTGAGATTCCCTGTCCTCTGAGCCAGAAAAAGTCCCACCCATTCACTGTGAGTTCTCCTCTCACATCCCATCCCATCACACCTAATGACTTCAACTGGTGTGAAAAGAGACTTGTCTCCCTCTTGGAGACTTCTGCCAGGACTTGAGCTAATCTCATCATTAGGGCACCTGAGTGTATCTTCTTTTGGTAATAACACCTAATATCTTAAAATTACACAGCCTGGAACCAGCGCGTCCCCAAAAAACCCCCTCATGTCCTTCATGGTGTTTACCCTTTGAATGCTTCCAGTCCAGTGAAAAGCACAGCATGCACACAGGGTCTGCCAGGCATAAAAAAAATGGAAGATGTTTTTGAGGAGAAGTAAAAAAACTCAATTAAAAAAATAAAAAACATATATACACATGTATGTATGTATGTGTATATATGTAAGGGAAGGGGAATACCCTAGTGAACCAGCAGAAAAAACAAGACTTCCAGGATGATACCTGTAGTCACATTCTTCCCACCATGGCTGTCCAAGCTCTGCTGATGTTAGTTCAAAACACAGAGAAGGCACAATCCTCAGTGGTGCTGAGCAGACCCCAAGGAACACGGAAGGTACTCAGCTCTTAACAGAAATTGCTTATAATGACTGAGCCTCTCAAGTACATAAGCTGCTCTGAGGGGAGACAAAGCCATTTTCTTGCTGAGTTTGAAACGAAGAGCTCTGTTTGGCAGCTGCCATTCAAATCACAATCAGATCTGGCCTTTCATGAAAATGCAAGCTCATTAAAACATCCGGAGAAAGGGAGGGGAATGTGGTGCAACCCTCAGCTAGAGGGATAAAAAGAGCAACTGCAGTCAAAACCAGGGCTTGGTAGGTACATTAAAGTAAGGCAAAGAGATAAAGGGGACAAGGGCTAGATAGTACCCACAAAATATTTCCTGTCCTCAATGAAACAAGGGAATGTACATTTGCCTTTAGCTGTTGTGGGATTTTTTTTTTCCTATTCTTTTTGGGTTTCTTTTTTTTTTTGCCTACCTCCATTAGCACAGTGTGGCTGCTGAACTACACAGCAAAAAAAAAAAAAAAGGATACAGAAGCTGTGGGAACTTGTTTGTGGCCTTATTTAAACAAAGGCTAGATAGAGTTATCTGGATCGATTGAGCCAATGCTTCCTTGAGTACTAATTCAGGCCAAACAACTGCTACTGAGAATAAGCTCAGCCAACCTCCCTAGGAAGTGACCAGGCAAGATGGAGATGTAAAGAGCAGCTTTTGACACAGGTACCGACTGGGACAACTTGCTTCCACATGAATGCTACTTTACATAAGCAACGAGTGGTCTCAGGCTGTCTGAATTATCTCATTACACCCCTACCTAGCAACTTAGCTTAAGATGAGTCCTGCTGGCTTGGAACAATAATCCTTTTTCCTGAAAGTGGGCAGTGAAGTATGCTTAAAGGGGTTATCCATCCCCACAACATCCTCTCAGTTTCCAGCAATCTGTCCTGAGTAGGCCTGCCTTCATTTTAGCTCATACAACTTGGGAAGAGGTTTCAAAGTGAACCAAATCCTCCCATGCACTACTATAGATCAGTGTATGTGACCACTCTGTTACACAATCACCCAGTTATCTCTATCTGGTAACGATTCCCCGTGTGCCTGTGTGAGCTGGGGAATATACCCCATTAAGCTACACACTTTTTAAACTCTCTTTCAGTCATTACTGCCACTTGGGACTAGGCTTGCCACTTCTGCTGACTATTTAGAGCTCTGGAGCCTGAGTCACTGCCTCTGATTCATCTTTTTATGCTGGTGTGACTCTGGTAATAGAGCAGTGGTGAATCAGGCCCTCTGGATCTCAACTGGCAGCAAATCAGTAACTCCCCATTCTCTGCCCCTTTCCCTCCTGAGACCTGTAGGAAATGCAGATAATGCTAAGCTACTGCCAACAGCTAAGCAGGTTCAAAGCATGGACGACCAACCCCATCCCAAGGAAAGAAAACACCACTTGAGAAAAATCACAGGGTGAAGCTTTTTTCAAATGATGCCATTTTGCAGAAACTTAATTTGTACCCCTGTGTCTGATCCTTAGCACAGTTACTGGTTCAAAGCAAATTTTACATCTTAGCAACAGTGTTCAAAGGCATCATCTCATCTGCTAAAGAGAGGGAAGGTGCAGAGGCACCAGCAGCATGACTCTCCATAGGTCAGACTGGCTTCCCAGCACCTTGGCTTCCAAGACAATTGAGACTTGCAGCCTGAGTTTAGCCCATTTTTGACTGGGACATAAAAATCACCACCAGTAAAACAGTTCAATAGCATAACCCTCTCCTTTCTCACAAACTCATTGCAAATCTAAGTGAAGGAAGATTGGGAGGTCTCTTTCAGAACAAGAGGACGTCTGATAGGAAGAATTCACACAAGATGCTGGCTAAGTTGCAAAGTCAAAAAATTCCTCACAGAGAACAGTTCTGAACTTCTGTCTCCCAGCAGCTGATAGCAACCTTCCCCCTCCTCATCCCCACAGCCTTTCAAAGCTGTGAAAGTGCAATCCATGAGTCAGTGACAAAATCCCTTGCTCCGCAGCATGGTGTTGAGCTAGACCTTTAAACATCTGTTTGAGATGCAATTTTGTCACAGGCTGTGGCAGACCCTTCCTTTGAGTTCTCTGTGCTGAGGGTGGCGAGGGAGGAGCCCCCCTGAGGACCCAAGACCTCAGTGGTGTTAGGGGACAAGTAAGAAGGAGGGATGCACAAGGAGGGAAGGGTGGCTTGGTCACAAAGCTGCTGTGTGCGTGTGTACCATTGTCCATTTCATTCTTCCTTGTTTTTTTTTTTTAGGGTAAATATGTAACCAAAAGCTTGTCTGAAAAGTAGTCTGTGTTCCTTCTGCCTTATCAAACTCTTCAAGGGAAACATTATCGCCTTAATTACTTAATTCCAATTCGCATAATACTGCGCTCTGACAACTGCAAAAAACAGGGATGCAAAAGAAAGATTAAGAGTGACTGCTGCATGCTGCCAGCCTTGCACAACTGGGAGAGTGAATTTGAGAACCAGAGATGGGACGAGCAGCCCGGCAAGCTCCCAGCTCCCAACTCACTCACTTCCCAGGAGCCTTTCTCACCCCTGCAGCCCCCCCAGACCTCTGCACACACAGGGTTTTCCCTGAAGGGATTCACAACTGTACTGCTCCTCCCAGATTTTTTTATCCGTGGACTGTGTGGTCTAGAACCTTTCAGAGGGTCCTGGTGGCATGAGCTGCCCCTCAAAACCAGACAGAAAAATTCTGCATGCCTTGGGCATGGAGACTTGTCCTTTGCCTTGCACTGCAAAAAAATGAGGGCAGAGCAAGGTAAAATCTAAGCCTAGACAAACCAATGCCTCTTGGATCTTCTATTCTACTGACCAGTCCTGATATTTGAAAGATTTCACTAATTTTTTACTTCACATGTCAGTGCCTTTCCAAGTTCATGAATATTAGATGTTGGACTTCCTAGAAAGTCTCAAGAAAGCCTGTTCTCCCAATGCTTCTTGCTTGACTGGCGGATGTAGATGTATATTAGGAGACCTCCAGAACCACAAGATTCCCATAATTACAAGCACAGGACATCTCTCATGAGTCAAACCCATTCCCACTTCTGAAATAACACAAGTGCTTCACTTGCAGAAAGCCATGGAACCATTTTTCTACTTAAAAAAGCCAACAGCCCTAAACGTCCAAACCCAACTGTGGTGAATACACAGCAGACCAACAGGAAGATATGAGCTTTCAGCATAAATTCTGGCCATTTCCTATTTATCTGCATCAGCTTCACACCTTGCTCCAAAACAGAGCACAGTCTTATGGAAGTTCTGTTCATATCACGAGCTGTGTTTTGTGTCTCGTGGTTGTATTACTCCCTCTTTCCCCATACAACAGGCCTGAAGATTTATGCTGAAGATGAAGCTGAAAATTTATGTCAAAGTTAATACAGACCCCACTGATTTCATGGAAAGGAAATGTGGGACTGTTGCCCCTGCAGATACAAATGGGATGAAAATCCTAAATTGGACTTTGGGTGCATGTGAGCATGCCTGTACCAGAGAATTGCATAGCACTCATGTTTACACACTAACTTTGGCACTACTAAAGCAGCTTGGAATGGTATGGAATAACCCTCAAATGTGGGCACATGGATACTCCTACACAAGTATTTGTCACTTACCCCCCATCTATTTATATAGTCGTAGTGGTACAAACTAATCGAGGCAGACAAGCCCATAGGACAAAAACATCTTTGAATTTCTGATCTGAATTTGCAGCTTGTGCCTGTCTATACATAATTGAGACACTAAATGAAACTGTAACAACACAGAATAAAACTAAGAAAGGGAACATGTTCCCAGAGGCAGGATTTTGCTTCTTCTTGACACAGTTTGTTGAAAAGCTGTGTAACAGCCAGAGGCTATTCCTGGTCTGGGGCACCTGGGAAAAATGAGGCTTGTATCCTGACTGATAAATTGGGCTCAAAGTTAGGGAAATGTCTCTAGTAAGAGTCACCAGTGGTGTGACCTCTCGACTGAAATAAAACAAGCAGCACACAGGCAGAAGTAAGAAAAATTGGAAGCCTGCTGGCTTTTCTGTTTGTAATGAGAAGCTACACTGTTTTAGTTGGACTACAAAGGAATTTGCAGTAGCAGAGCAGAAGACGCTTGTGGAAGAGGTGCAAACAGTGCTCATTTAGCAGCTGGGTATGAAAAAATCAATGAATGAGATGTGAACCAAGCAGATAAGTCAAGATATAGAGAGCAGGTAAGCAGAGGAGTTTTAACAACAGCCAGTCTCAGAGGAAGGAAGAGGATCAGCAAACAGCTGAGAATGAGCAGAATGAGAGGGAGATAATGAAAAGACCAAGCAGATAAATGTGAATGTCAGATGGCAGCAATCACTCTGCATCACAGCAAGAGGACTTCTTTTCTCTCTTTCACTCTAAAAGGCATGGGAAATAGAAGGGCAAATTGGACCCTTAATATCTGTGGGCAGAAGGGGAAAGTATACTTGGAGTTATAAAAGCTGCAGCATCAATCCCTGCTACACTAGAGTTGGAAGCAGCTGTTGTCTTTGCCATTAAGCCCCTTCCAAGCAATCTTCTTGAGGACTCAGTGCATGGATGAGTCAGAATCAGGAACTATTTAATATGGCTATTTAATGTAGAAGCTTTTCCAGACACTATTCAAATTCCTTGTAAGGTAGCTGTCCCCAGTGCTCTCCCTCCCCTATTCCAGCCAAGACCCAGAAGAGCAGGAACAGCACCAAAATGGTTCCTCCCACAGCCAATGCAACGTGGATGCCAGCAAAAACAGGTGAAGGAATGCTTGGGGTTTGCTTCAGCTTGGAGAGAGAACTCCCTGCAGCAGGCAGCAATGGCCCTAAGGAAGAGCTGCTAGGAAAACATCTTTCAGTGACTGCAGAGGGACAGGCCCACACCTCACAGGTTTAAAAATTAAATTCACAAAGTGTTCCATAGGCCCTGAATAATGAAGAGGCCTTGGCAGCTTGGAAGCAAGGTAGGGCACAAGTGGGGATGTGGTCCTTCAAAGGCTGTGCTTAATTAAAAGAACAGGCTGCCAAGAAATGATTCCCATGTTGGAATGAGAGCAGAATGGAGAAGATGCACTGGAAAAACACTGCTCATAAGTGAGGCCACATAATATACACATTCTCACCCTTGGCACACCAGTCTGTTGCTGGCCCTGATGCTGTTGTAGTAGGTCTATGGAGAGGATGAGGTTTACACTTGAAGGTCCTGTGCTTGGTCTAAAGGAGCCCTGTTATTTTAGGAAGCTGCTACACAGCCCTCTGGACACCCAGGGGTCAATGAGAAATGAGACCTAGCCAGGCCACTGCTGTCCAAACATGCCTGTAAGGCTGCGGGACTTCCACACCCCTCAGAACTTGCCTTCACCCTCAAATCTTTAATAAGCTGAAGCACAACTCCACAGCCCAACAACCTCACCATATCCTTCACACAGATTCATTACAGCTACGGCTTTGATCAAGCTCAGAACCGGTGATTGCAGATCCTGCATAAAGTATGAGACTCATTTATTTCTCTCCCCTCCCTACCCACAAGCATTCTAGAAGTCCTGCCCTCTCTCGGGGTAGGGCAGATATACAGATACAAACCAGAAGGTGGTGGCTCTCCCACACTTCTCTGTCTTTCCTGACTGTTGCTTTTTTTCCCCTGGCTCTCATCTGCAAGGTGCCCTCTTCATATTGCTCTTCAAAGTAAAATGCTTTTCTCCCTGCCTCTCTCCTGATGCAAAGCATCTGAACCCCGTTACAGACCTCATATGCAATGCCTGCTTGGCTGTAACTCACAGTGAAAAATGCCCCCTCACTAGCAAGAGTCTCCCTGAGCCTTTTACCTGTCTCAATATGCTATATCTCCACCACCCCCTCCCTGCTTTCATTTTCAATTGCATGTAATCAGTTTCCAGCTCTTTAACCTTATTCTGAGTGCTCTCTTTTTTAAGAATTTGCTATTCCACCCTAAAGCACTCAAAGGGAAAGAAACACACACATTTTAATTAAATTTCTCTCAGGTTTTTTTCCCTTTCATTTGCATATTTATTTTTATTTTTTCCCCATTTCCAACCCCAGGGAGGATAAATAAATAAATAAATGCAAAAGGGAGAAGGATGTGGAACAATATGTGGAAGGTGACTGGGATGCAAAACACAGGCATGGGCTGGAGGTAGAGGGGAGGACAGCTGAAGGGGAGAGAGGGGAGGGACAATCCTGCAACTAAGCTGAAAGTAAGGTCTGGCATGGCAGAAATCTAATGATGCTCATGAAAATGCTTTTAGGAAAGGAAGAGGTAGAGAAGACAGACAGTTTTGAAGAAACAAAGTATGTTGATGAACATGAATCAACTCCCCAAACTTTGATCTTCAATGGATTCCAGAGCTTCTGCTCCTCCATTGGATTTGCAACTTGCACACCCAGTGATGTGCACTTTGGGATCCTGGGCAGAGGTCATGGTGGGTTCCTGGGCTACAGAGGACAGAGCAGTGCCCCTCGTTTGGGAAATGACAACACAAAAAACAAATCAGCCAAAAGTCTAGTGTGAGTGGCATTAAAAGGATGTTCAGAGTGGGCAGAACTGACAGCACCAATTAAAGGGGAATACTGGAACTGAATAAGACAGTACAGATCTTGATGATTTTCAAAAAACAAACAGAAATTTAAAAAAAAACAAACACAAAAAAACAAACCTAAAAAACCACAAAAAACAAACCCCAAAAACCCCAAAATCAACAAGCAAACAAAACCTTCCCCAAAAAACCCAAACCAAACAGAACACCCCCAAAATTTTATGTCCCTGGTGTAATCTTTTCTTCTGTTCCTTTTTTTTTTTTTAATTAAATGTGAATAAGACCATGAAATTTGGCATTTGAGTGCACTTGTTCCTATTTCCTTTTTATTTCCAGGTTTTGATTTTAATTTGGGAACATGGTATGACCTCCTATGAACCTAGTAAGGGATTTCATCTTCTAGCAGTCTACCTGCTGATTGTATAAGTTCACATTTCATACCTGCTCTTTTCAGGTTGCTTCTTCCCCCAGAATCTGTGGTGGTATTGGGGTGATGATCAGGGAATACAAATTTTTCTGTGGAGGACTGCAAGTCAAAATTGGGACCTGCCAACATGGAGTCCCTTCGCAATAACCTGGAGATCTGTTCCAGCCCCATTTTGCACACAGTTTCATTATTACTCACACATCACCCAAGGACAGTGTCATCATTTTTTCTCTGCAAAACGTATCCTGGGGTACTCAGGGTTCTCTTTTCCCCTCTACTAATGACCAAGTCTTTTCTGCAATCTCTATTCATCCTGATTACCTCTTTAACTGACTCTCCCTGGGGCTGACTGCTCTTGGTATGTAAAGAATTTATTATTGCTTGTGTTATCTTTGGCTATTTGTTCCTCAATTTTTTTTTTAATCTGTATTTTACATCTCAGTGCTGCATTTTATGTTCCATTCTATTAGCATCACTCAGATGGAATATCCAATTTTTAAAGTATTCTTTATCTGACTTGAATAAACCAACATAACTTGGTATTTAAGCGCTTGAGTTTCTCTTACCTTTTTGCTTCCAGGTTTTTATTTTGTTTTTCATGTGGGGCTATGGCGCTACCTTCTGTGACTCTAATAAGGGACTTCTTAAAAGCACTATCCCTGCTGGTTCTTTGGGTTTCAATTTCATAACTCTTTGCCTTCAGGTTGTTTCTGAATAAGTTCCCTTTTTCTTCTTCTTTTTTTTTTTTAATTCTTTTTTTAATGTTCTGTGCTACAGAATTTCTGGTTGGAATAAGAAAATGATAGAAATCATTTTATTAGGGTAATTTTCATTCCTTATATCTCTCCTTTCACAGTCAGGCTATGACTGAAAGTCAAGGCCATACAAAAACCCTTCTTCCAACCCTTTCAGAGAGGGTTAAAATGAGACTTTTACAACTCAGCAGAGAGGTTTTGCCATGGCAGGAGCAGACAAGATTTGAGCCAGAAGCAGGCCAAATCAAAATATGGCTCAGGAAGCGTGTATAAGAACTTAAGTTTGGGGCCTGCCCGCCTCCCCCCCCTACTCCTTAGCACATGCTGTTTTATCCCTGTTTTAATGGGAATAACAGAGTAGCAGAAGCAGCTCTCACACTGCACCATTTCTGCTTGCCCTGTTTGACTGCAGAGGGGCCTTTCCTCTTCCACCCTTCCCTTCCTCCATAGGTTACCCATTGCCTGGCGAAGGCAAAGCCACCTCCACGTTCCAAGCACCAGTGCAACATTCCAGCTTTCTCCCCTGATCAACTCCCCTTTCTCAACTGATCCTACACCTCCCTCTCAGAAGAAAATAAAAGGGAACAGACAAGATGCCTCTTAATAGCTAAAGATAGAGAGCCAAGAGCTCTCCAATCACTGCCAATTCTGTTGGCACCTCTTTCTCCAAGCCCAGTTCCCTGAAAAATCAGGTTCCCATGGCACCTGATGTGCCTCATCTGTACCACCATGAACGTCAGAAGAAAGTGCAACCCTTCTACCAAATCCCTTCTTTTAAGCACAAAGTACTTGGGTTTATGTTTTTGGGTCACTCCTCAGGGTCCATCCAGACCTGAAGCCAAGTGTCACTTTCATCTTCTGGAGATGGATTCACATGCCATGGCAGGACAGAGCCCACAGTCAGCTCCCTACAGTCATCTCTATTTGCCCAGATCATCTGCAAATATTCTGTGCACAAGAATCCATTTAGGAAACAAGGGTGACACTTGGATGAACTACTGGACCATCTAGGACTTAAGACTCCCTGTGCATGCTGAGATGTAACATCCACCAAGACTGAAACAGGTCTGCTGGCATCTGTTTTGGGACAGAAAAGATCTTCTCTTGTCCCTTCCAGCTCTAGAGCTTACGGATGATCTGTTTCATCCCTTCCAGATGCCCTATTCCAGTGGGTGGTTGGAGTTGATTTGTGGTTTAAAAAAAAATCTCAGGCTGTTTTTGTTTCCCCCTCCCCAAACCGAGGCTCTACTGTGGTGAGGCTGCCAGAAGAAAAAAAGAAAAAAAAAATCCCACCAAACCCATTGCAGCTGTCACAGACGCTCACTGCCTCAGTGCCTCCAAACGCCACTTGGCTCCCATGCGTTGATGCATTTACTGTACTGGTAATTAATGCCGTTAGCTTTGTAATTAAAAAAAACAACTTTTTGCCTTTATACTTGGGGTGATAACGCTGCAAGTAAAAATTAATTAAAACGAGATGAATTGCCTTCGGTTAAACGAAACGGAAAGAGAGGGAGAGGAGGGGGCATGGAAGGGAGGGGGTCATAGTGGTAGTGAAGAGAGGAGGAGGCACGCCGGAGCCCTGCTAATGAAGCAAAATGATGCTGCTGGCATTTTTAAAGATTTTCCCCTTGGCTATGGTGCCTTCTGTTGGGTTCTGGGTTAATGGAGCCTAAAGCTATACGTCTGGCGGGGAAACTCTGTGAGCCACCATCCCCTCATCTCTTTCATAAAGGTCCACAAACACACCCGCCCAAGTTGCTTCAAGTCCCTCCTCCTCCTCACCTTCCTACCCCCACCTGGCTATGAGGGGTAATGGGCTGTGAAATTGGCTTTTCTATTATTATTAATTAGATCTGATGTCAGGCTTTTTGTTTTGGTTTGTGTCTGGGGTTTTATTCCCTTCTTAAAGTAAGGAAAATACCTAGATGCCTGAAAGAGGGGGCAGACTTCTTGCAAAGTTGATTCTGGGAGCAACTGCAGCACAGTTTTTCTAGAGGACCAGAGTCAACCTCCCTTCTTTTGGACGACTTCTCTGTTCACTTCTTAACTCTTTCTGTCCCTCAGAGGAGTCCCATTTCTAGTCAGACCAGTGCAGGAGCTGTTATCAGAGGGGATAAGAAGTAAAAGAGCTGAAGGAAGCCCCTGGCAGCAGAGGAAGCAGACAGCCTTGCTGAATGCAAGGGAGGAGAAACTGCACGAGACAGGAAAAACAGAAGCCTTTCATTAAGTCTTACGTGAGACAGAAGAGCATTGTTGGACAGACCCAAATGGTTCAGGTCTAATTGAAATTCATCTTTGGAAATTACTTTGAGTTTTATCACTGTTATGCCCATCTCATTTCCTCATTCTTAATATGTAGGAATGTAGCAAATGAAGGAAGAAGAAATGAACAATCTGTCCCAAACCAAATGATAAAGAGCATCTACCACCTACCCACCCGACTATCCTGTAGCACCCATTAATTTTTCAACCCCTGTACAAACCACCTCACCGCAGGGAGCAATCTGCTTTTCTATCCATCACAGCACCCTAAGACTAATACAGGGGTGCCCATGGGGACTGCTGACTCTAGATGCTAAACAATAAATATCCTTCTCTGGATAAATATCTTCCCCTGCATGAGCTATCTATCTAGAAATACTTGTCTATTCTAGAGTTAATATTAGAATATTTAAGTACCCTGAGTCAGAAGGAAACACTGTTACCATGAGAAAGAGCAGCAGTTCCTGGAAAGTTCTCATAAGACTTAAAACTACTGAGACCCTACACCTGAATTTAAAACTCCTGATCCGTAAAAAACCACTGCAGCTTTTCAAACCAGCACTGCCTGTCCATTTTCCCTCCAGAGCACCTTGTCACCACAATACCCAGTTTCAGATGTGTGCAAACCCACTAGGAACCAAATCCTTAGCACCAGCCCTCCCACTCAGCCTCTGTAAGGTCAAAGAAACATGGTTTGACAGCAAAACCAACTCAGATCCTGTGGCAACACCAAAGAGCAAAGTCCCGACTGATTTCCTTAAAGCCTCTGCTGTCTTCAGGTTGAAATTCAGCTTGATTTCAAGCATCTGGACCCACCTGCACCCTGAAGCAGGGGAAATGACTTTGTTGTCAGGGTTGCCACAAGACCTACCATGAAGATGCTACTGATTCTGCCATGGCTGATGGGAACAGAGTGCCTTGCATGCCTTTTTGTGACAGCAACTCACTCTCTTACAAACCAGCACCCACAGCTGCCCCACGCATGGGGGAGAGATGGCAGATATGCTGTCCCCACTTTTGAGAAGGATGCTGGAGTTGCCATTCAGGGAGAGCTGCTGGGGCTGGGGAAGAGCAAGACCGGCTCTTTTCCATTAAAGTTTTCCCTCCTGTTTTATGTTCTCTTAGCTCTAAGTGTGGTGTGGCCATGATGAAAAAGGATGGATGACATGAGGCTCCTAAAGGATTTCAGAGCTAAGGTGTAACTCCAGACCTAGTCTAATGACTGCTGCTGGGTCTTGCTACTGGAGGCATCACGGCAGCTCTGGAGGACACACTGTGCTGGCCCTGGCAACTTCTTCCAAATCCTGAGTTCAACAGGATTCTTCTTCTTCTTCTTCTGAGTTCAACATAGCTCAGTTTTTACAGCTACATAATTAAGATAATGACACTCATTCTACTTTCGCAGGACGCCAAGAGTTTGGCTGGTGAAAAGCAACCTACCAGAGAAAGTCTGACATCCTGAGAGAGCTCAATATAAACTCTTGTCCCACTCTGGACTTTCCACCTCAATTTCCTTGCCTATGAAAACAGAATAGTAGCAGGCATCTGGCTTTGCAAAGGTGAGGCTGGATTTTTGATTGACAAGATAGAGCCACTACATTAAACCAAAGTCATCCTAGTGTAATGCTGTTGAAACAACTGAGTGAAGCCAGATATGACTTTGGCCCTTCACCAGAGCCAAAGCACTGTCTTGACCTTTGTAGCTATTCAGGCTGTCCACTTTGGGTTACTTCAGAATTTCAGGTGAGACCTCAGCCTGGCTGACAGCTTTGAAAAGACAGTCAAGCAAGCAGAAGAGATACATAGAAAGGTGAAAAGTGAGTGCCAAGAACATTGCTCCTGACCTTTTAAATGGGATTTTACAGCCATGGTTTGGCTGAACCTGGGGTCTGACTGCTGCAGTGCCACAAACTTCTGTCAAGTTATTTTTGAAGTGCCATGGTAAAAGCAAGAGACAACATCATCCACCCCCAGTATGTACGACTGAACAGGGGATGTACAGACTGGTGTGAGAAAGTAGGGAAGGAGGATGTCAGAGTGGAGGGTGGGGTGTGGAGTATAAAGAGTCTGTGTGAAAGGGCAGCTCTTTTTACTGGAATAAGTCTCTCACGTGACATTCTCCCCTTCAGTTCGGAGAGGTTTCATTTTTCAGTCCTAAAGGAAATAAATAAACTGAGAGTGATGCTTTTCTGACTGTCATGGTAAATCAGGCATCACTTCATTACAATCAATGGACTTCCACCAGCGGAGAGTTGATGCGAAAGAGATGACCATTAACCCCAGAGTATCTAACCTCCCAGCCATCCCCAATCCCGTCCAGATCTGAAAATCAGCTGCTCTTTTTTGTCTCTTGGAGAAACCCCAGGAAGAAAGAGCCTGCAGTCAGGCTATAGCTGCTGAGGCATGACGCAAATTAGACGCCAGTCTCACTTCTCCACAGCAGTGTCAGCTCCTGCAGGGCTAAGCATAAGACACTGAAAAAGCATGGGGAGAAAGGATATTGAGCCAAACCTGGTCAAAGCTCCAATCCAGTCCAGCCTGAGCAAGGACAGAATGAAAACAAGCATGAGGAAAATTCCTGCTGTCTTCTAGTATTCCCATGATGGGTTACAGGTCCCTGGCCAGCCAGTCCTGAGTTTGCTTCGACAAAAATTTATGTCCAAGCCATTCTCACAAACAGAATCTTTAAGCCCCTTCTCTTTAGTGGCACCAAGTGACACTTGACTGTAGCTGAGGAAGGACTACCTGAAATGAAGAAACTAGATTTTTGCTGACAGTAGTCATCTGTTGTATTTCACAGGTGAATCACAGAAATTCTTCTTAGGGAAGCAAATGGGAGTATTTCAAGATCTGCCATCATTCCATAGCAGGGAAAGATAAAAACAGTGAATAGAGTTCTGAACAGCATTGTCTGGAGAAATCTCCTCCTTCCACACATGCTGGTGAGCTGGGTCCATACATGCCAGCAAGTTCCCCTCTTTCTGAACATTTGCAGAGGGCCAGTAAGCAACTCATCCATCCCACAGATGTGAATTCCTACCGATCAAGCTGGCTAGAGTGTCAGAATTCTTCGGGACAGCTTAAACACCATTCACGCCTCAGTAATGGCCAGCATTTAGAAGGTTATTCTAAATTATATTTAGAATATAATTTGCAGGGCCTTCCAGTTCTGCTGCAGGTTTCCAGAGCCCCTCTGGGTGACAGAGCTCAGCGGCCTCAAAAATGCTGCCACTTCAGGGCTAAACACAGCAGCTGCTTAGAAACTGGCAACACTGAGGGGTCCTCCCTGCTCGGTGGGGAGGCTGTTTTATTTAATTCAGGACCACTGGGGAACCCCAAGGAAGACAGAATACAGTTCTTTGCACTAAAATTTTTTGAAGTATTGGGGCTACGGACATTTAGAGCCATTATGTGGCTCTGTGGTGGGGACCTCTGCCGCTCATCATAATGCTGCCTTCCCCACAACGCAGAAGCAGCTGATGCCTTGCTGGGACCTTGGCTTAGTACTGAATGAGAGAGAAATCAACGCCTGCTGCACAGCCACCAGCACCCCTGGATTTGCATGACAGATCTGCCATCCAAACATGCCACCAGCCTAATGCTGTTTAGACTGGAGGAGATCGCTGCCCTGGGAGGTGCATCTCCAAGAACCTGGGAGCCAACATGCTGCTGCTCTGCTCCCAAGCCAGCAGCAATAAACAGAAGATGATGCCTTAAGGAAGAGCATATTCATTCCAGTTTTCATCTGGTACTAAATACCTAAGCCTCCACCTGCCTGAATCTTCTTCCACCCTTGCCAGAAATCTGCTGGAGAGGAAACTAAAAAAAGGAAGATGAGGCAAAATAAAGCAAACTGCCAGGGAAAAATGTCCAAAAAGCTAGCCCAGAGGACAGGGGAGAATCGAGGTCTCCACAGATGAGTGCTTTTAATTAGGAAGAGGGCTGAACAGCAAGAAGCTTATGCTAATGAGTAGTCTCTTTTAATCAGCTTATATTTTAAAAACAGCATTTTTTAACAGTCAAAATAGTTCTGAAAAATGGTAATTACCAGAAATGAATTAACATGGAGCGGGTGGGCTAGCAAGCTGAAAGGATGGAGACTGCTGTCTGACAGAAGGGGACAGCATTGTCCTGCAGGGAGATGCAGGGATGGGGTGGAAAGGCTTCTGGGGCTGTGGCTACTGCCTCTGACATCCCTAGACTGTGAATCTTCCTTTCCTCCCTGTTGTAATTAATCCTTTCTGTCCCCCCCATGTTCACCAGTGTCCCACTCTTTCCTCTCATTCATGAGTTTGTGTCACAGAGACAACCTTGCTCTTTGCTTGTCTCTTCATCTCCTCATCTTTCCCCCACCTGCTCCTCCAAGTCCTACCCTGCAAATGCCTGGTGCAGAGGCCTCTCCCTGCCTGTACTATAAACACTGCCGTGTTGTAGTCTCTACTGGATGTGGATGCTGGAGAATGTATTTTCTCTACGCTGTGTGTACACCCCCCAACAAGATAAAGTGAGCCTTTGCAGTCCTGATGTGTCCCAAACTGACTCCACAGCTGACCCCTCCCCGTGAGTCCTTTGCTCTTAGCCAGCCTTGCTGGGCACACATTTGCATGCAGTGGAGTACAGAGAAATTCCCCTCTCTTCACAACTTCTTTCTTTTAGCACCCTGTCCTCTCCTCTGGAAAGGGACACTCTTCCAGAAATGTGTAGGATTCCCATCACCTATACACCCTCATCTACCCTGCCCACGTGAGTCTTTGTAACAGCCTGCCTGCTTCTCCAAATGCTTCAACACCCACCAATATTTCAAGTAGATGTTACCAAGTGAAATGAACACCAGTTCGCAGTATCCTACTTTGTCTGAGGAAACAGATCCAGGCATGTGAAGCCATCTGCTCTTGTAGGGTTGCCATCCTCATATTTCTCTGTACTATATGCAATAAAGAGTGTTACCAGACATCGCTCTCAGACTCACAACAACCTTGGGGCAGAAAACAGGGGCGGGGGGAGGCAGCACATCCAACGTGCCACATATGGTGGGGTGAAAGGAGAGAGACAGAAAATATACACCAAAGGATGGATAGAGCGATAGGCTGCCTGATGCTTTCGCGTGTAGTGGAAGGTGCTGTTATTCTCCTGTCTGAAGCTGGCTTAATCCTAAATGTTTTTCCAAGATTCCTGCAACAAAATAGAAAACCAATTCACCCATATCTCCTCGCCACTCTTGACACCGAAATACAGACTGTAGCCTGTACAGCTGTCACCGTCCCATACCCAGGAAGGGCTGGCAACTTACAACTGAGCAAAGTCTTCCTGGTGCCCTCGGGTTCAGTTTATGTACAACCCAGGCCCAGGCATGTGGCAAGTCCTGTTCTGACTGAGAAAATGCCACTGGGTAGTGGGGCAGCTTCAGCCCCGCTCAGCTACACTCCCAGGGTTTGTGCTCTGATCACCCTCTCCAGCTCCTCAGGTGCAAGCTCCCAAATAAAGGCACCTAAGGGCATCCAACTGACCGACACAACTGTGCTTCAGAGTTCCCGCCCCTCTGGGAATCAAGCTTATGGCTCACAAATCTCATAGCAGTGAGGGATCAGACTGGCTTTATAACGCTATTTTTACAGGATTAGAAAACAATCAACCAGCATTTTGACCCACTGGAAAAGACACTCCTTTCGAAACCATCACTGTACCAACGTACATGGCATTAGCACAATAACTTGGTGGTAAAGTCTGGGGCTGTCAGTGTATGTTTGTGCATGGCACATCATCTTCCCATGTAATCCCCTGCCCTGCTTTCTCGCCCCTGTGTTTGAGGGCAGGCATTTCTTTGGTGAAAAGAAGCAACTGTAAAGCTGATTATTTTACAGCTGCATCTGTAAATTATGGTGTCCAGGGCTAGCCAAGAAAAAGCAACACCTTGAGACATGACCTGATCAGACCTCGAATGGAAGTTCATACAGATCTGCAGTAACAACTTGAGTCAGGAGACATCCAAAGAAAATGGCATTCTGTACCATTTGACTATGCTCCTCCACTGAGACCGTGACACTACTGATCCCTCTCTTCATTTGAGGAACATCTGATTTAAAGACATGAGTACCTGCAGCAGTGAGGAGGATAACTGCAATGCAAAACCAATACTGTGATCCACGAGACCATTAAAGATCCTATATCATGCTGCATTTTTTCTCCTTCACAACATTTTAAAACTCACATCAATTTTCCATACCATATTAGATGCATTAGTAGTAGTGGCTATTTATAGAGCTGTAGTTTGGATCAGGCTGCTGTACAAGGAAAAAAAAAAAAAAGAAAGAAGACTGTCATGCTTAAAGGCTACAGTCTAAATAGTGAACTAAATGCCAGAGCATATAAGGTTAAATATCCTAAATAGCTTCCTCCCACTGAGAGGTGATGAGATTGTTATTAATTCAGTGTGGAGTTGGAAAGTGTTAAAATAAATGTTAAAATAAATTACATGGTAAAATAGATTACACTAACTGAACGTGTTAATATGCACTAATAGAGACTGTTGCTATAACAGGATTCTTTGTTCTGGAGCAAAATGCTTCAGTATTATAGGCAGGCCAAAACAAAAGCCCCCTGCTGCTGTAGTGAAAGCTGGACTGGGATTACAAACAGGATTTTCAAAGCAAAGTTGTTCCTTTCCAAAGGAATTGTGCTGCTGAGAACCAGTTAGACTGGTGTCCCAAGGCTGAGCTGCTCTCCACTTTGAATGGATGGGCAAAAGCATCACGTTGAGATACCCTCTCCTGTCTCCTCTGATGGGAGTGCGTGCGCCTGCTGTCTGCCTCGGGCAGTGGTGCAGGCTGAGCGTAAAACAGCACCATCTGCTTTGGGCTGCCAGCCTGTGCCCCAGCACTGGAACAGGGGCCCTGCGTGCACCAGGGAGGGACAGGCAACCTCGCTGCTTCCTTCAGTATGGGAAATCAGCAGCTGTGCTCTGAGCCAGCAGCAAAGAAAGACTCCCCAAAAGCGAATTGAGCTGCGGTACTTGGTCGGCAGTGGCAGCACACCACCCCCCCGCTGCAGCTGCCTCAGCTCTGGGTTCCAATCTGGACAGATAATATGCAAGGGTCACAGAGCACCCAGTGCCTGCAGGTCCATCTGGCCTTTGGCCTCTCTGCTGAGGTGCTGGCAGGTATCCCACCTGGGCTCCAGGCAGAGAAGTGACCAGGAGAGGACAACTCCCACCAAGAGCTCAATCAAAAGCCACTTACCAAGACCCAAAAAGTGACATCAGGAAGGCTGCACCAGTGCTAGTGCTTAATGTCTAAGTCCTAAAGAGAAGTGAATCCAGCTTCCTACTACTTCATATTCCATGACCCTACAGAGAGGAAGAGCTGTGAAAGCTAAATCTGATCTTTCTCGTTGGCACCATAGAAACTGGTGCAGTGAATCAAGTTGAAGCACAGCAACATAACAGTGACCCCATAAAGTGATATTTCTGAACATTTAAAGTGTGTAAACATATTTATCTCTTTTTACTTTCTTCTTTTAGAGGGAAGGGAAGTGATCTTACATAAAATAAAACAAAGATGACACGGATGCAGGTAACAATGCATCCATATAACCACAGGCAAAGGTCTCCCCGTCTTCTCAGCCTCCTCCTCTTCTTCTGACTCTCAATTAGCCAACCTTACAAGGTCTGATCTGTTCCCTAATCGTTCCCTTCTCATTACTCCACCCCGCATGCTTCTGTGAGATCTAAGAAGAGAACTAACAAGGTGCCTGCTGCAAAACAAGCAGGGATTCTGGCTCCATTCCTGTACCATTGAACAAATACTTTCAGTGATAAATAAATAAAGCTATTCACAGAGAATCCTCACTTCAGTTTAGCTGGGCTTTCACCATGTCTACAAACCTGCCATTGTTCCAAATACTTGAAAACACAGCTATTAGCTTTCCTCCCTATTTCTCCATTTTAAGCTAAGTAGGAAATGCCATTTATTTGTTAAAATTTTATAACTCAGAGCTCATGTCTCCTTCTTCTGCCTCTAAAAGCACCCAGCCCTGGGTGAGAAATGACCAGCTGCAGGCAGCCCGAACAGGCCAATGTTCATTAAATGTCTTATTCAACCCGAAACCTCATGAATTGTTTAATGTACAATGGAGACAAAAGCCTTATTTTTTTCATGTGTCAGCTCTTGTTAAGCGGCTCCCTGCCCATCTTGCTGCTGGCTATAAACAGGATTAACAATCCCCGTAGTTAGAGGCAGGGAATGTGTGCACACTTCACACGCTGGCAAACGCGTGCAGAGGACAGGGTGGCACACCCCCCACGCAGCCCCACGCGTGTGTGCCCTGCCATGCCAGCCCTGCCGAGCACGTTTACTCCCTGGGGAAGGCTGATGGACCAATCCAGGCATGGAGACCAGGAATCAGACCAGCAATCCAGGATGGACCCCAGCACGGAGAGCCTGGGGTGCCCGCACACCTCAGGTGACAAACCCAGCCCTCCCCAAGAGCTGCGTATCGCTCATCTGCATGGATCGCTTCCCCCCGGCTTCTATATGCAGGAAGGAAAAAGCAGCAGCTTTCCTAAAGTGGAGGATGTGCTGCCTGGCCTGCTTTTCCTAGCCCTCCTGCTGCATGTCCAACGTTAGATGTCTTGAGCCTGACTTCTTTGAGGAAGCCTTCTGGGTGCTGGGCGCCACATTGCCGAGGGAAGGCCCTCAAGAGGCAGCCCGAGCCTCTTCTCCAGAAACCTCTGGAAATGCACCCAGCACCTCCCACTCCTCCTCTCCTCGGTGCCTGGGCACACGTGCCAGCCCTGTGAGCCTGCACGCAGACAGGCAGAGAGGCAAGAGCACAGATGAGCATGGCATCTGGCTTCCTGCGAGATCCCTTCAGGGGCCACGCTCAGCCTGGAAGCATGAGCCCCAAGCCACCAGCTTCAAGAACACCACGGCCACCTCGACCAGCATCCCAGCAGGCTGCCACCCACCCCGGCTGAAGGGAGGAATGGGGGAGGAACGTTTACCAGCTCCAGTGTGGCTGTACCAGTGTCCAGCCTTTGGTGGGACTCTGGTGGTTTCCTCTCCATCCCCAGCAGCAAGGACTATGAGTGTTTCCAACAGAAATGACACTGTAGGCTTCAGAATGCCAACGAGCTGTTGGGGTGATGTCAGGGCACCAACCTGGCAGAGAACTGGGCAGCAAGAAGAGGATGGGGAGCGGGGGAGACAGTAGGATGTCCTTGGGCATGATAAATTGACCAGGGACAGTGAAGAGGCAGCCTGTTGATGTGCAGCGCAGGAGGGGGGGGATGTGCCTTTAATGCAGCTTGCTGCCAGGGAAAGGGGGATGCCAGGTTGTCCTTTCCCCCTGCCCATCCCCATGGACACAGAAATTACATCCACGGTGAGTGGATGCCATCCTCTAGAAAATGCCATCTGGAAAACATTACTGGGTTTCCTGGACAGACTTCACAGGACTCTGCAAAACCTGGAGCTAAACAGCACTTGAAACTCATGTCAAATGGTGCTTTAAGAGGTAATAGCTTGCAGGGCTATAGCTAGGGGTTTTTTTTTTTCCTCACTGAAATCAAGAGGAAGCTGTACTGCTGACCAAACCCACTTATGAGTTAGAAAGTGAGTGAGAAAACAAAAGTGTCTGATGAAAGCTAGCATTTTTATGATAGCAAAGGAAATATCCGTCTCTCATGCTTATTTTTTATTTGGGATTATTGATGTATTTTCTGGCAGCAAATAATCTTTTCCTCACACATTAAACATATTGTGAATATTGCAGTCAGCTGTAAAATCCACCATTCCCTCCTACGTACCACCGGACTGTAACATCTGCATTTCTAACAAAATCAGCACAGCACAAATCACGTGTACGATGGAAACACGGGGAAACGTGCAGGAGTGAGTATGGACAGAGGATGAGTTTACGTGAGGGGCTGTGGAAAGCAGACCAGCACCACCAGTGCTTCTCAGCAAAGCTCGTGGCCTGCGTGATGCACTGAGAGGCTCAGGAAGTGACCCAGCCAGACTGAGATGGCAGCTATTTGTGGGTGGGCCACTCAAGGATTTTGGTAGGTAAATTAGTGTGTGATTTATCCAACTTGACTCGGCTAATTAAGGGCCAGCATAAAAACAGAACCTATGACTCAGAAAATAGTAGGCAGCACAAAATGCAAATTTCCCTATCCAACAGACCATTTCAAATTCACCTTTGACAGAAATATTCATAATAGGAATATCCTCTTTGTGATTATTTGCTCTACCCAAGCTACTGTTGTTGCAGAGAGAGATGGCAGAACGGCTGCAAACATCATCAATTCAAGATTTGCTTTTGAATTGGAACAAAATAATTACGAATATCCCTCTGCCTCACGTTGGTGGTGCCTCATCCACCAGAGAAACCATCAGTCATGGTCTTGGCACTGCTGGCAGCTGTGCCTGTCTGCACTTTCCCCCATGTCCCCTTCTCCTGTAGATGTTCATCTACATCTGATGACCTTTCTGACTTCCTCCCTGCCCAAGCAGCCCCAATCCCATGTCACTTTTGCCTTTATCTAGCCATCAACACACTCCAGCATCATGCAAAACAAATGGCGAAACCCCTTCCCAAGTGGCACCAACCACAGCCCCGTCAGCGCAATAAATGCATTCCCAGGGCTGTATGCATCCCCCTCGTGCTCTGCAGCAATGTTGCAGCCCCATCCATTTCCACAGCTCCTCACGACTGTCTCCCAAAGCCTTGCTCATGCAAGTAATCCCATTAAACACGATGGGCTAGTTGCCTAAGCACCGATTTACGGGATCACGCTCTTAAAAGCCAAGCGCTCCAGTGAAGGGACCTGAGGAGTCCCTTGTAAATTGCCCACAAAGCCCTAGAGCCACCACTGGCCTGCTGAAACTTGGTGTTATTTGCAGGAGATCAAAGTCCTGTCAGGTCATGTTGACTTCTATTAATGGAAGCCGAGATGCTCAGCTGCACTTCTAGGTGTCAGGCCTGTAAATGATGAACTCTTACAGATGTGTTTCACCTGGTGGGTTTTCCAGGGAGCTGTCAATTGGCACCCGAGCAGAATTCAAAAGAAAGTCTGATTTGCCCAACACCCTGAGGACACCAAGTTTTCCCGTTTTTCCCAGCTACAACTGCAGTGTCAGCCCAGGCTAAGTTCTCAGGACAAAGGTCTTTTGGGTGCACCGGGGTGGGATAGGAACACTGGAGGGGGCCTGCCTGGAAATGCTGCTTCCTTCTCTTTTAATTTTTTTTTTTTTTTTTTTTCCTCCTGGCAGAGGCCTATTCAGGTGACAGAAAGACATGGGGAAATGGGAACAAAATGTGCACACTGTTCATATTGAAGACGACCCAGTATAACAGCATAATTAATATACCTTTGCAGACCTCTATTAATAGCTCCTGGAACCTGAGCAAAGAACGCAGCAGTGGTTTTGCCAGGGCTCATTCTGCAAGGGTGAAAATCTTTTGCTTACTGTTTTCACATTTGTCATTGCCATGCTCCATCAAGCTTAGCAGTAAAGGCAGTAAAGGAAAGCAGGGGACGAGGGGAGAAAGGAGACAGGGAAATCCTGGCCTGTGGCTGTGCGCGTTTTTGACGGCTTTACAAGCACAGAGGCTGGATGAAGTCGTGTTGCAAAATTACTTGTCCACTCATGCATAGGGCTGAGGAGGAATCCTATACAACTAAATTAAATTTAAATTATCGTATGCCAAATTGACATTAATATTCAAGGCAGAGCACCATTTTTTTTCAGGCCGTGCATTGATTTAGTTTTAAATACTAATAAATTCCTCCTGCCTCACTGGACATTGATGGCATATCTTCCCCTTAGCTCCTACCTTGTGCAATGCCAGCCTTGCACCCAAAAGAGAGAGGGGTTGGCTTAAGAAGCCAAGAGTAAGCTGCTACCTCAGAAAGGGCAGACAGAGCCTCAAAAGCAATAGAGACCCCTCAGCCAGAATGCTTATTGAGGTAAATGTATTTCTCCCTCTCCCCATTTTTTCCAGACATGTCTTCACCTGCCTGCCAAGAGGGTTCCCAGGGCTGTGCAGGGACCCAGACCAGCAGCACAAGGCTGTGCAGTGCCTGGGGAAGGTGGGCTGGGAGCCTGCCACCAGTCTCCTGGTCCTCTCGGTTCAGCCCCCCTCCCCAGCAATCCCCACAGGCTTCATTGCTGAATGCCTCAGCCCCTAGAGTACCACAGTAATTTGGCACTGATGCCTTAGTCACTTAATTATTCTTTTCAAAGGAGCCTTTGAATTTCTTTTTCACAACCTTGCCTTCTTTCCTCTCCCTCCTTTTTCCCTCTACACATTTTGACTCAATAGTTTTCTTGAAATTGTATAAACTTGCTGTTTATTTCTTGCCATCTAGCATGCTGTGATCTATCTTTCATTGTTAATATTTTTTTTTCTCAGCAGCGTCCCTGTTGCCTGTCTCAGAGTTCATTCTGTTCCCTCTTTTGGCAGCACTATATTTTTCTTCTCAGTATTTTTGCTTAGCTCTATTAACTTTTATTTATTTTTCTTTCACTCCTTCATCATGTTTCTTTTCTTAGTTGCTGTGCACCATCTGTATATCTGTTTCTGCCTCTCTCATGCTCCCACAACTAGATTACTCTCTGCCTGCCTTTGATTACCACAACCCCTTGTCTCCCCTCCCTGCACATTCTCCTCCCTAATAAGAGCTATCTAAAACCAGCCATGCCCCTTTTTGGGTTCCCCCCTCTGGTTCCCAGCTGTTGCCTGTGAAAAATACCTGTGTAGGAGTATTGACATCATAAGCTTTGGCAAGCCAGAGAGCACCTGAGTCAAGAAGACTCAAGATGCAATAAGAGATGATAAGTTCAAGGTATAATTTTTCCAAAGCATTAATATTTCTAATTCTGCACTTTCCGAGAGAGAGTGGAAAAAAAAAAAAAAAAAGGAGAAAAAAATCCCTCCTGTTCTTGACATGTCTTATCTTCTTTTGAACATCTCACTATGCAAACAAATTAGTTTCTCCTAATAAAGGTTAGAAAGCGAAAAATAAGCCTGAGAATGGAAATCTAAACTTAGCCATAACTGCAGAATTATGATCGATGCCTCAGAGGAAAGAAAATACAGCAACTGAAGAGCTATGTGCACCAAGGAAGCATAAATGACCTCCCTGTTTCCCACCACCTCAGCTGTCTCCCTACAACTCTGCACCTCCTGCAGTGAGGAACAACAGCTCTAACAGTGTCCCCAGTTACTGTCTTTGCAAAGCACTGTAAAAATAGATGTCAGGAGAGCATCCTGTGACTGCTGCTCCAGAGCTCTGGCCACCAGCTGCAGACTGCGTGTGAAGGACAGAGAGACGCAGCTGCAGGGGATGTGGCTGGAGAGGCCACTGTAGTGGGGCTGGGTGTAAAAATGGCCAAGAACCAGGCTGGAGCAGGCTGCTTTTTAAAAACAAGCATCTGCAGCTGTGTGGGCAGGTCACCCTCCATTCCCTGTGGGAGCAGGTCTTTTCCTGGGCAGTCTGGACACTGCCTCCCTCTCCTGAGGCTGTTCCTGGACTCACTGGGGAAATAAAGGGAGGGATCAACCTGGCCTGAAGCATCTCTGGGCTTTGCTGCCCACCCTGTGTGTCCCCACCCTGCAGATGGAGCCTGTGGGGAGGAAGCAGGAGCTGCCCCAGGGCACACAAACAACCTGGTCCACGCACATCTTGGAGAAAAAGCTTACTAGCTGACAGAGCTGGTTACAGGCACCCACATTTATCCAGCCCACGAACAGAGAATGAAGCTGAAGTGAGAAATGAAGCTCATCTTCTTCTCCTTGCCTTTTCCAGAATCAGACTAAAACTCATCAGGGTCACAACTATATGGATTGCAGCCAAGGAGAAAGGTTATTGATGTGTCTCTAAGAAATAAAAACAAAGTTGAGAAAAAAAACCCCAACAACTCAGCACACAAGCAGCAAAGCTGGAATTAAGATATGTCATTCATGCATTCCAGGTTAACAGGAATGAACCGAAATCTTCTTCCAAATGTCAGCAAGGTTCAAAACAACCCAGAGTGAAAACAGCATCTCAAACCCAGACACTCACTAATGCAATTCTGAATCATAATATCCTTAAATCTCACCATGGGCAGGCAGAGTGGTAGGTAAAACTGACATGCCATTTTGGTTTCTGATCTCCCCTGCTTTTTTAGACTACCTTCAACAAACTGGGAATGGTTTCTGAATTTTACACCAGGGAATTTGAGAACGTATTTGTATCTGCATATGCACGTGTGTGCATGCATGTAGGCATGCTGATATACACGTGCATCTACATCTATACACACACAAACATATTAAAAACCCAGGGGCTCCCTTGTCAGATGTACTCCAGTACTGGGCTTCCCCTTGTCCCAGTCTGTTCATTTGTGCCACACAGACTTCACTGGTTCTGCACCTCATAGCGTGCTCAGATATCCCATATTCTCATTACCCTCAGACTCACCTCCCCCCTGGAGGCTGTTCAGCACAGAAATTTGTGCTTAGCTGAATTTTCACCGTAGCTTTGCAATTCACCTTTACAAAAATAAACTCTCCTACGTGGAACTTTTGCAATCAGCACAGAGACCAGAACAAACAAACAGGAAAACAGTCCCGTCAGCAATTTTCCAGCCATGTAAACTGCTCGCTCTGAGCTGGTGAAAAAGAAATGGCCACCATCCCAACCGCGGGCCCTGCGCTGATGCTCCTCTCCTGCTCAGCCGGCGCTCCCCTGTTTATCCGATCTAATGCAATAAAATGCGTAATTAATTTCTAAACGCTTCCGTTGAACGGTGCAATTTGTCAAGTCGAGTTGTTAATAGAATTAAGCTTTTTATCAGCGATTAGCAAAAGAAGGTAAAAAAAAAAAAATTAATTACGGAATTGTATGCCTCCCTGCTTCAAAGCCAGGTTTGGGATTAAATGTTTGATAAAGGTTCCCTGGCACGTTATAAAACATTTAGCAAAAGCTGCTTTCCCCACGGTGTTTTCTGCAAAACAGCCTTTGTGCAGGAGGGGGGAGGCAGAGGGAGGAGGGTGCAGGCAGTAGAGTTGATCGCACGGAGAAGGGGGGCTGGCTTCAAATTGTGCAGAACTTATTGTATAGGAACACACGCCCATATTGTATTCTGCTGGCACTATATCCTGCCTGCCTTGACCTCTCAAACATCTCTCTGTTGTCTGTATAGATAACTAACAGTGACAGGGAATTACAGGCAATATTGGTTATTTCTGCCTGTGTGTCAAGAGGTGTCTGTCACGGGCCCTGGATTCAAGAGGTACAGCCCCATGAAATGAGGCAAGACACACAACTCATGCTGGTTAGGTGGCAGGAAGTCCCCCTGACAGCCCTTCTCATGCTGGTAAATCCATTCCTTGTGCAGGGCAGACTATGAAGATCTCAGAGTATGCCCCAAGGTCAAGCCACCACCGCCCTCTGCAATGAGGCTGGGTCATCACTAAATCCACGTGCCTTGGCTGCAGTGAGGAGAGGCGAGCAGAGCAGAGCTGGGGCTGAAGATCCCTCACCTCCCAAGCACGGAAAAGGGATGCAGCCTCATCCTTTCCAGGGAGCCTGCCTGCACAGACAGGGGCTGAGGGCTGGGAACCCAAGCCTACTGCAAGGAATGCCACCTCCTCTGGGCCTCGTGCCACCTATTACCGGGGATAGAAATACAGCTATCTCCCTCTTCCCTGCAAACTATACTGTTTGCACCTGACTTCCACAGACACGAGTGGAACCTGTGCCTGAGGGACCCTGTTTTGGAACGCAGTCTAGCCCAGGTGCTTCCCTGCCAAGGCCCAGCTCTCTGTATCTTTTCCAAAATACATATATTCAGTTTCTCCATGGACCCATCTCGGGTTTACCAACAGCAAAGCAAGGGACCTTTCCAAGAGACAGCTTGTCATCCTTGTAGGGGCAGGCTGGGAAATACCAGTGTGGGATATGCATTAAGGAAGAGGGAAGCAGAGAACTCAGAGGATGTGCTAGGGGCTTTTTTTGGGGAAGCTTACCTACACAAGGTAGGTGATGAAATGCAGCAGTGGTGGGGAGCAAGAGCAAGGGCAGAGCTGTCAAGAGAAGTGCTGGGTGAGGAGATCTGTGAGGCTGCAGGGCAGGAGGAGAGAGCTGCATCAACAGAGCTTTAAGGCATGATACAGAATTAAACCCTGACAACAGTTATGTTTCCGTGCACACCAGCTTAATTAGCAGCACGAAGCTTTCTGACACCTCCATTTCACGCTGTCTTTAGAGTAAGTTTCTCAACATGCAGAATTTCTGGCAGCTCAGCACATGCTCTGTGCAATGGCCATGCAACTTGCAGGAAGGAAATGAGGAGGTGAAATCTTTAATCTGATTCCTGATCCTACAGGCAAGTTAAAGGTGCAAAGCTAAGGGCACATTTAAGTACATCAGATCCCCACAGTGAGGCAGGACAGGAACACAAGGTGCTCTTGAGCAGTCTTCCCACCCCACATCAGCAGATCAGCTCTGGTTTTCTACTCCTCATAGATCTGGCCTCAGCGAGGACAGAGTGGCCAACACAGATTTCTCCCTCTAACCCTTGCGTGTGTTAGCAGCCATGTTCTGAGGAGGAGCAATTATTGACAGACATAGCAAGGAGTGGAGTACTGATGGACTACAGCTGAGACATAGCAGAGTACTCAAGTACAGGGTTCAGCTCACTTCACACACATCTATATAAAATGCAACTCAGCTCAGCATCTATTATTTCCTTTTAGGTACCCATCAGCTATCCAAGATTTTGATTTGGGTTCTTTTTCTTCTTTTGCTATTTTGGATTCTTTTTCTTCTTTTGCTATTTGACCAAAATTATTGCATGCCCAGTCGGTTACTGGTCACCCCTTGAACCAGACTTGTCAATTCCTCCCTTTTCTTTCCCTCTCCCAGCTGTTTGAATTCTTCAGAAGCTGGTAGATTGTTATCATTCATGTCCCGTCTTAAGCTGTTACTTAGCCAACCTCGACATATTTAGTTCCTTTAATCTTCTTCCCTAATAAGTCAATCCTTCAGCCCTTTAATCATGCTAGCTGTGCTTCTGCAGATTCTCTCTGATTTGTCCGCACTTTCCTGGAGTCGGAGTGCCTAGAAAGCACAGCAGGCTTGTCAGCTGTGCTGAGCAAGCCATTCCTGTGGGCATGAGGGCATGAGGCCACAGCCCAGACTCTGTAGGGTTTGCTCCTTCTTCCCTCACTTTTATGCCCATTGCATCATTCCAAAGATCTTTGAGGAAAGCTCTCCTTGACATAGCTTCGGTTATGGTATGCTGTTAAAGCTGTTAAAGTTTTCCATTCCTCTGCTCCACACTGCTCTCAGTGGGTTGCAGTTGATTTGCCCTATTACCATAAGAAAACCAGCCAGCAAGCCCTTTCTGGCCCAGCATCTTTTCTTTTGGAAGAGATCCATCAAGGGCTGCAAAAGAGTTCTGCAAGGAAAAAGTCAGACCCATCATTCTCCCTTCTAAATCCTTGTGCTCTCCTCTCATATGGCATGAGTGTCATGCTGTAATGTCATCAGTTTGGAGTCTTGATATGGAAACTCATGAGTATTGGGAAAAGGAGGAGTCAGAAAAATAATTGGGAGCCTCAAGCTGGACACCAGTCTTTTGAGTCAGCTTGTGAAAATCCCTTCCTTCCTCTGCTGTTCTGTTCCATGGAAGTAGAGTGGCACTTACTTCCTTTAGCATTCAAATACTCAAAGAAATCAAGCATTGAGAAATGTATTCAGGTTTTTCTTAATAGCTACAAATACCAGAATAATTTGATTCACAGATTTCCGCCAAATGTAGCCAGCATTTTGATTCAAAGCCTCTAAGTGGTTTTATTTCATTTCTGCTTCCATCAAAAGAATCCCACAACCAAGTTCAAGTATACTCAACAATCCTGAGTTCCCTTACTTAAACTGACATTGTTCTCAAGGAGATATCCCAGACAATACCCTATTTTGCTTTCCTTTAAGCCCCTATCTAAATTCTTTCACAGCAGTAAACACAAGTTGCAAGTGCCTCTACATAAAAGCTTATTATTCTCATTAGTAAAAGAAAAAGTGCTTGCAGAGGCAATAGACAATTTGGGAAGTGAATGCAAAAGTGTGTTCCCCCAAGGCAAGTTTCATTGTCATGCCCCTGGAGCCCTCTCTGCCAAGCAGAGGGATATACCAGCCTGTACACATAACAAGGACATAACCATATTTTGGTGTTGATTTATACTGGAAAACGTACCAGTGTGTGTCACATTGATTTAAACTAAATTATCAAAAAAGAGAATAAATAAATAAATAAATAAACGCTACTCTGACAGCTCTGTGTGGGAGGTCTCTGCCCATTGTCATTTAAACTTGGTAGTACTCTCACATAGGTGCACAGCTTAGCAGAACGTGACTCACATTCACATCGGCTGGACGCTCTTCAGCCCGGAGCTCTCTCTCTCTCTAGAGGGGAAAGGGCAAGACAGGATAGAGCAACCTGTGTGGGGTTCAACTCCCTGTTCTGCTAATGACCTCCTCTGGGGGACAGGGCAATTCTCATTGCCCCAGTACAGCATTCCTGAAAGCCCAGTGGAGACACTCCCCAAGGAAGGGTTGCCATGGAAGGAACAAGCTGCTACACGTCAGGGTGATGTGCCAGGCGAAGGCACCAGCGTTGCCTGGTGAGCGTGGAATGAGGCTCGAGCTACTGAGTGCTGTGCCTCAGCTCTAGAGTGCCTGTGTGACATCACCATGGGGCTTCCCACTGAAACACAAGGGCAGCCAGGTTCCAACTCAATGGAGAAACCAGCTGCCTTCTTTACCAGGGATGCCAGGATGTGGGTTACAATAAAAATACTTGATTTGCTGGAATGCCTGTGGCAGCAGCCAGATGAAAACCCAAATAAAGGGGGGGCAAAAAAAAAAAAATCGTCTTCTTCAGCAAATAATCTTGTGGCACTTCTGTCCTTTTATTTCAGCCAAGCAACTTTTATGCCTTGGCTATTGAATGCTCAATCCCTTTGCAAAGCAGTACTAGTAGCCAGTTTCAGGACCACAAAAAAAAAGATGTGGGTGTTCAATTCATGTCACTTCAAATATTTAGGACACGATTTCAGCTCAAATCACTTAAGGTTTGTTCACACAAAAGCCCTTTCCCTAGCAGCTGGGGAGGGCCAAGGGTAGCTGAAAGAAGCTCTAATCAAATGTTTCAAGAGAAGCTGGCTGATAGGCACTGTGGCACAATTTATAGCAAGCTGGATGCAGGTACTGTAGTTTTGCAATCATGCCAGCTATCAATCAAGCTCTATTCTATCAGTCTTTTATGTCTTGTACTCTAAACTCCAAGCCGAGCTTCATCAATGGAAAAAGTATTCTGGTAATTGCAGATGATTTTCCCATTGGACACTCATATAACACATGTAGGCAGGAGTGGTCGTTCTTGGGGTAAAATGGGGCTGGGGCTGGGCAAGTGGGGCAGGAGTGAGGGGAGGCAAGTCTGGGGAAGCAGGAAGGGTGCAAAGCACTGGTCTCACCCTTAGAGTTCCCCAGCAGCAGGACAGGGAGCTGCTATTGCTGCTATCCCATTTTTCAACCACAGAACTTCCCAACTGTTTTCTCCGACACCATCACAACACTCTATGCTCAGCACTAACAATAACAGTTCTGCAACTCTTTGTTCCACTCCCTTGCCCATCTGTAGAGGGTTTAATGGATACTCAGTGCCCTCTGCCCTCTTGGACACAGTAACCAAAAGCCAGTGACAAGAAACCTGACACTTCATTTTTGCAATTAATCTTTGTTAAACCGCCTCCAAGGAAGTCTCTCCCTGTGGCATGAAGATGAGCCCTTTGGAGCAGCTGTTGGCCACTGCCATGCAGAAACAGCTTTGCCCCATGGCAGCAAAGACACAGCAGTCAAAAGAGTGGCACTTATCACAAACTCTCATTTTGAGCTGTCCTGGAGAAGATGTCCCCACTCCAGGAACAGACTGGAGGGAAAATTAGAAGTTCAGCAACACTCAGAGCACACACACTGCTGTCCACTGCAAGGTTTCCTATAAGGAGAAAATGTACCTGTGCCTCAGCACTTCCTGAGCTTGACATTCCGAGAACATAAATCCCTCTCTCACAGATAAGGCAGGAGTGCCTGATGTGCCAGGGCAAGGAAGCAAAGTCACAGGCTGGATGTCACCTTAGCAGATGAAAACCTTAGGTCATGGTTTGGCAGTGATCTCCTGGTAGGCCTAGAAGCTTCTTTTATGATTAAGTTGGTGTGAGAACCACTGAGTAATTGGCCAAAGATTTCCCTGGAGCTTATTTAAAAGAGGTGTCCCAATCTTTGCTTCTGCCTAGCTTAAGAGCAGATAAACCCACCAGATTTTAGGGTTCATTTTCATTTGAGTTTCTTGTTGGGAAGTGGGAGATGTTTAATGGAGATAATTCCGAACTGATTAAGGGATGGCAAAGCTGCCAAGTTCATTATGAGATTGTATTTTATTTCATATCCCAACAAACTTGCATCTGCCTCTTCCATGATGCAGTAACTCTTTGAATTTACACATGTGCCAGGATGTGCAGGGCTCGCAGAATTACCATCTGTTTCCCTGTCATAAGCAGCCCAACGGCGTGCATGCTGCTGAAACAACAGGCCGCTTTGGTAATAGGCTTTATTTTATTTCTCCCCCTGCTTTGCATGGATCAATTACACCTGTTCTGCTCTCCAGTAAGAAATTCCCAGCTGAGAAGGCCACACTTGCCATGCTGCAGCTGGGCACGGGGCCTTGCTGTTCCTGACAGTAGGAAAGCTGTTTTTCCTTACCACACACTTTGCAGCACCAAATTTGAAACAAACTTCATGGTGCACACCTTCCCTTCTCCTAGCTCTGGGCTTCCAACACCCTGCTCTGCCACGTCACCATGAAATACTTTTCAATTATTGCCCTTTTGCTCTGTGTGTAGATCCCCAGCTCTGAGAAAGCCTGAGATTGTTCCTATCTAGAGCTTTCTTTTTCAGCTTCTTCCCCTCTTCCTAAGAGCTGTCAATCTAGGCCAGAGGATTGCTCCTTGTCAGCCCACCAGGATCTGAAGGTGCACACACTGGCACGGAGAGGAGGGTGCTCCAGAGGATGTGTTATTATCCACCGAGCACCTCGCTGAAGGAAGGTGGGAATGGCAGAGAGGGAATGGCAGGAGGGACAGGACAGAGCCCAGCATGGGGCTTCCAGAGTTCTCCCAGGGAGAGTTTGCATTTTGCTGCTTCTTCTCCTTGGGGTTGCAATTACTTGCAACGGTAAAACAACCTCCACTCCCATCCCCAACAGACACCATCCCCCTCCCCTCTGCTCCACACAAGAGGAAAATTGTGGAGAAATACTACTTAATTATCACACCACGTAACTAATTAAAAGCTGAATGCTTGCGTGTGGTATGCTAATGGGGCATTAGAGAGCCAGACTGCCTTGGTAAAGAGACATGAGCCCCCTCTTTCCCCCTTCACCTTACTGCAGGAGCTTCAGGCTGACAGGCACCTGGGATGAGGTGGGAATTTATTATGCTGCCTTCAAGTTCACAGCTTTACAGAGGGCACCGAGGTCAAGCAACTTGATCAGTACGGAGGGAGAAATCACCTGTGCAGGCTCCAGGAGCAAACTGCACAGTGTGGGTGGCTTGCTATGGAAATTACATATGCTGTGAGGCTTCACATGGATCCTAAAGCCTATTTTTTTTTTTTTTTCTTCTTTTATGGGGTTGGTAGGAAACAAGAGAGTGTCTGAAAGAAATGTTTATTGCATTCCCTCTTCACTGCAGAGGGGGTTAAACTAGATGACCTTAAAAGATCCCTTCCAACCCAAACTATTCTGTGATTCTAAGATGTGTATATTGAGTGTAGACAAGCACACTCCAATTCCCCTTCTCATACTATGTCATTACACCATCTGGTGCCAAGTGCCAGCCCTCTCCTTTCAGCTGCTGTGCTTGAAGTCCATGTTTGCTTGTCCACTCACAGCCAGGACCACTGAACATGTTAATTAAGGAACGAGCCTATTCAGCTTGGTTGAGATTTTCTAAATCACCACGATAGTTGCACATACAGAGATTTGTCCTGGCCCCTGTGCACTCTAGGAAGAGCTTGTGTGATCTGGAGTGGCAGACATGGTCCCCACCATGGCTTGGGGATGGTGAGGGACCCTACAGGGTGTCTGCAGCAGCACACTGTATCCGTTCACCCAATGGACTGTGAGGCTCATTCAGCCTTGGAGAGCACTGAGGCTGAGATCTTTGTATGCCCAGCTATGTATGCTGGGTCTGCTGAGGGTGTTTCCCTGGTACCCTGTGCCAGTCACCTCCCACCTTCACCCACAGAAGGCAGGTATCCTGAGAGTCTGTAGGATTTTCTGTGTCTTGTTTGTCCTTGAAAGACATTGGGTGGAGACTAATATAAACTAGAGCCCCAGAGAGAGAAAGAGAGAGAGAGAGAGAGGAGAGAAGAAAAAAAAAAAAAAGTATTGTCTGTGTCAGCAAAGAGAGGCAGGAATTTATCTTGGGTTAAGGGGATTGTTGTCTCCCTGATACCACTGCCTGCTACACTGTGCACGTGCCTCTTGTGACATGTCCCACGAGCTGCAGACACCACTGTGACCCCATTCTTGAGACACAGGCAGAACTGCCACAGCCCAGCATGCAGCCAGCACTGCCATGGGACCCGAGGCCCATCAGTCAGCACAGTCCCACTGTGGAAAGGCTTTTATCCCTTCTGCCCCACTTCCCAGGGCTGGGAGGCTGGAGAAGGCCAGCAAGTGATCATGCACTGCCTGTGAACCTCAGAGCTGACACTGTCTGCGTTTTCCTCCTGCAGGCTTCCTGTTGCCCATTTGTCCTCTGAGTGCCTGCCAGCCGTATCTGCCAAGTCCAGGGGTGCCCAGATGCTCCCTTCAAGAACTCTTGGGATTTGTGTGATGAGCCAGGCTCCTCCACCAGATGCATCTCAGTCCACTGTTGACCACAACTTCTCTGCTAAGCAACCACAAATAATTTCTTTCTAGCTATAATCTGATCTCAAACCCAGATTCTCATTCTCTCCTATCTCCACCTAGAAGGGGCTTCTAGAACTTTCTTTCTCAATCACTATCTCAATACCCTGTCCCAGGCTGGTACAACCCTGTGTCAAGTGCCCACATCCCCAGCATGGCAGGTGGGCACTCCCGCCTTGTGTGTTGGTCCTGCTGCTGGCACATCAACACTAAAGCCACGTGGATGCCCAGCAGAGTGAGGGAGCAGCCAGTGGTGGTGAGGAAGGCAAGAACTCAGCCATGATGCTCAAACGTGAAGGAGCTGAGGCTGAGTACATCCCACCAAACTCATGCCAGAGAATGATAAGGATGAAGAAGAGGTCAACACCTCTCAAGGAAGATACTGTTCTTCACTGCTCTGAGATTCAAGTTCATGGCAAAGTACTTCTTGCTGCCTTGTGCTCTGAAGAGAGCACAGCACTCCTTGTGACTGGCCTGTCCTTGTCCATTAGCTGCTCTCCAGCAAAGGATATTCTTCTCACCCACTCTGTTTGTTCCCAGCAGTTCTTTTTGGTTGGCTCTCTCCAACCACCTGCGCTCCCACTGAGCACAGCATGGGCTGATGCTCCCATTCCCTCTGTTATTCTGTCATCTCCATCATTTCAGCGTTGATTCGTGACCATTCGGGTTTGGCAGAGCATGCTCACAATGTGTCTGAGCTGAAGCTTGACCCTCACTCCTATTTCCACCCAATTTGGTCCCGAACCATCATCCTTACTTTATGGATCACCCCAAAGCCCCAGACTGTCAGAACAACTTCAATTACAGCAGCGATGGGCCCCGTGCCACCAGCAGCATCCGCGGCCTTCCAGCGGCTGACAAGGACTAATTAGGAAATGAAACATTAGTTAAGTCGCTCTCAATTAGGGCCAGGATAACGTTTTCCTGGCAGCACTGGGGCGCTTTAACTGCTGGTCCCATGATGACTGTGAGCACATCAGACTTGCTGAAGGAGCTTTAATGTTGAACATATGTTGGAGGATTACAGAAACCCTCTCAGCTGTGACATTTCGGTGTGCTCCCTGCTTTTTCTTTCCCCTGTAGCAAACAGCGAAGAGTGAATGCCAGCGCAGGAAAGCAAGAAAGGGGCTCAGAGCAATTAGCAGCAAGATATATACACATACCCACATCTACATGTGTGCACAAACCAAATACGTGACTCTGAATGTACACATTCCACATTTTAATTAAATACCGCCACATGGCATCCTTATTCTTCCCTACCTCTAGAAACACACCAGAGATGACAGACCATAGCCCCATGTCAAAAGGCATGCCAGAAGCCCAAGGGATCCTTGGCTAAAAAAAAACCAAAAACAAAACAAAGCCAAACAAACAAAATCCCGCAACACACACAAGAAAAAAGAGCCCAGTTGAGGTCACGAGAGAGGGAAGCTTGGACAGTCTTCAAATGAAAGCCAGGTGCAGCTAAGTCTTGTATGGGAGCCTCAGAGGGACAAGAAGGCAATAAACAAAAATGTAATCTACCAATACAAAATGAAACCCTCAAATCAGAAAGGCTCAAATTCCCTTGGAGGAAGGCATGGAAGGAGGAGGAGACTGTGAGAGGGTATTAAAGCAAGGAAAATTTTATATTAAGAAAGTAGGCAGTGTATCCACATATTCTGTGCATAGTCATTTTATGTGGTGCAGCAATCTGTGGGGACCAGCTGCAGCATGCACAGCTTTGCTGGGATTAAGGAACAGGACTGGGCTCTGACGTGCTGTCTCCTTGAGGGAGATGTAGGGCAGAGAGGCTGGGAAGCCAACTGCAACTGTAGATGAGTATGTGCCATAATCTTTGAATTTCAGAAATAATGGATCTGCATCTGCTTGAAAATTGGCTTTTGAAACACTTTTTAAATGGAAATTTCAGTTTCTAAATGAATTAAGAATTTTTGGGGTTTTTTTTTCTTTTTTTTTTCTTTTCCTCAAAAGAAAAAGAAAATACTTTTCATATGGAAGAATTTATTCTGGCTAGAAAGCTGGAGAACCTTTTGACTCTTTGAAATCTGTTAAGAAAACTTTTGCAAGATCATCACTTTTCCATTTGGGGAAAAATATCCCCTTTTCCAACTGCTTTGAATGTAGCCCCTTCTGTGAGCACATCTCTTCAAAGCCCACTAGGAAATTTTCCATTGAATTTGCTAGGCCAGAGCTTCGCTTCCCAGCAAAAATACCAAGCCCAGAAACAGAACATCTGAGTACCTGAGACCTCTTCTGACCTGTGTAACTGGGATCTTGGGTGACACCAAACCCAACTATCTGCTGAGACTTCTGCATCACTGTTTGATGAAATACACCCCTGGCAGGGCAGCTCTATCCAGAGCTCACCATATGCTGCTAATACATCATCATTTCAGCACACACAGGCACATTCAAAAAGCCTGAAAGGAATTTAAACGGGCCTGTGTCTAATATGGTTGCACCAAAACACTGATGGTGAACCAGAACGATACACGGAATGGCAGTGAGATATTATCAAGGTGCCACAAGAAACTGCTCTCTGCCAATGCTCACCACACACACCCTGTGTCAGCATGCAAAGTTCCTCCAGGAGAAGAGCACAGTGGTACACTCAAAAGTGGCAGCAGCTATTTTCACATCACCTTTGTATCACACCAGTGATACAGAGCATAACCAGACCATAACCTGGCTTTCCGTCTTGCTTGAGGTCTTGGTTCTCCACCAGCTTTTACAGTGTGCTGTCATTTATAGCTCCGCTGAACAAAAGCTTCCAAGGAATCACCATGGCAGGGTTGCTGTTCGTGTGCCCACACATGTGATGACACACATTGCTCAGCCACACCGAATCTCATTCAGCAGGCAGGCCGTGGGAGGCCCTGCCAGAAGGCAACTTACACCTTCCTCATCAGGCTACTATCAGAGTTTGCCTAATTTGGTTGTTGCATCTACTTTCATGGTGTTTACAAAAAGCCTGCTTGGAAGGCCCAGTAAAAAAGGAAAGCGCTGCAATGTGCTCTTTCTTGATACTATAAAATCAAATTTGTGTTTTCAACCAATTCTCTCTCTTTTTTTTGAGGTGATAACACCTGAATGTAAACACACTTCCCACAGTGCTCCTCTTCTGGCTGAAACCCATGAGCCTAGGGGGTGGTTCTTACAGGCAGGTATAAAGATTTGTACATGCAACGAGCTGATCTGTATCCACAGAGGCTTTAAGGGCACAAGGCTGATTATTTCATGCAATACCTAAATCCTTCTAGTTTCACACACACTCCCTTGACTGTTATGTCAACCAAAATGGTGGGTACCTCCAGGAACATCCTCTCATACAACCACACAGTCAGAAATCCAATTAAAAAGTTCTCCTTTTTTTTTTTTTTTAAATTCTTAAATTTCTAAGTATGTTGGCATGTAGTACAAAGTACTATTCAGGAGCAGTTAAGAATGGACTGACAGCAGGAATGAAGGAAGTGAAGGACACATCCAGTAAAGTCATCTTAACTCTTGTAGAGTCTTTCTTGGTATCATGACAAAGGTATTCCACATCAGTCAAATGTGAGGTTGTCATTTCAATACAGTCCTCTATGAGAATTTTCAGCAACTGCTGTAAGACTATTTACTTTTTCTATTTTTCTAGTTTTTTTTTTTTACTATTTTCTATTTTGCATAGAAAATTAAATAGGTGCCTAAGTATCTGTAGGGTGGAGGCTTGTGTGTCATTTGCTACGTGGAACTTGCCTTCTTACAATGACAACAATCTCAACTATAAGTCTGCTTGAAAAATTACGGGAAAGCAATTCAGAAGTGTGACCTAAACTTTGCCCAGAGCCTGACATTGCCTTAGGCAAGCATCCATCTAGTCATCCATCTATCTAACCTCATTTGCATTGACAAAGGAAAAATTAAAAAAAAAAAAAAAGCCAGAAAAATGTGAAAATTATGGTATTTGATACCCACATGCAGGAAGATTCAGCAGTTCTACCAGGGAGTTTTCCTTGGAAACTAATTTAAGACCCCCGAAACCTTGAAGTAGTATTTTCATGTGCAAATATTTAACTGAGTTTGTTCCATAATAAAATTTCTGGGGGACAACCTTGCCACCCGTGCCAGCCGAGGAATACATTACCTGGTGGGGTTAACAGGGTTCCCTGCTGCAGAAATAAATACATTAGGAGATGAGACACAAAAGGTTTCACAGCTCCTGATTTTCCTTTTATAATATTCCATTAAAAATGACTGAAAGGCAACTCTCCTCCTATAAATCAGGTACCTCACTGATGCCTTTTAGTCCTGAAACGGGCCCTCTTTGGTTTTAATAGCCTTGCTTCCTTCCCTCTCTGTCTGTCTGTCTCCAGATATGGCTGATTTACCTGGATTAGCAGAGACATTGGCTCCACATTCTTCAAAAAGTGCTGATCAGGCTGAGCTGGTAAAAGATTAAAAGTCACACAAATTGCTTCTATCACTGAAGGAGTCTAATTGATTTTGGAAAAAAATCTAAATCATGATTTGCTGTCTTCTGGTTGGAGCCTGTCTAGGGGAGGACTACTGTTTTTTGACGGGCAGAAAGAAAAGCCTCCCCCTGGAGTCCATCAGTTCCTTGTCACTGCAGTGAGAGAGGCATCTCTCCTTTCCTTCTTACACTTCACTTTCTGTATATCCTGCTTGGTGATCACTGTCAGGCAAGTGGGTCCTGCTGAACTGAAGGATTGAGGACAGAACTGACAGGAGGACCTATAAAATCTAGTCCTCTTACAAATTCTCCCTCAGTTTCTCTTTCTGAAAAGGGGGAAAGGGGTGGGGACAGGGATTTACTGCTGACACAGTTTTTTGGTAGGTATTAAGAAGGCATCACAAGGCAATAATGCAGCGATTTCCCCCTCTGGTCATGAAGCAGGGAGAGAAAGAGGCTGAAGGTTTTCTAGAAGGCAGGATAGCAGAGTTATCCCTGACAGAAAAAGGCTCTTGATTTTAGGATCAGAGAGTTCAACTCCTGGTGTGAAAAACAAAGCAAGGCATGTGTTCCTACCTGAGGACTGATATTTGTAAAAGCACTTAGAAAAGTATAAAGTCTAGCTTGGATTTTGTCTTAGTAAGGAGATGGCTAAAAATTCCCCTAACACTTGGGACAGATTTCCACCACAGCCATGTATTCAAATACTTCAGTTGTTTTTTTTAGGCCAAGCTTGCCTGACGGGAATTGTAAATGTGTGCTCCACAGCAACCCCAAGGCCTGCCAGATGGGACGCTGGGGAATGAAGGGAACACACCCTCACAAAACTGTGTGTGTCATTGTGTAGAAAAATCACAGCTGCAGTGCAAAACAAAGGGATGTATGTATTTGTGGCTGATGCACAGCATATTGCAGAACTGACATCTAGGTGAGGTGGAGTTGTCAAGATTTCAGGTGTGCAGTTGATCCTTTCATCTCCCTACTCTGCTAAAGGAGTGAATTCTGTGCAAGTTTCACAGGAGTGGGAAAAAAAATAAAAATCAAACAATTGTGTTTGTTTTTCCTGAAAAACAAGACAACTATTTCCCAATCTATTCCCAAGTCATGAATTACAACACAGGATCTGGATTTGAATCAGCACTTGACAGAAGACATGCATACCAAGGAACAGCTCTGGACTAAGACCAGTGCTGAAAGGCAGTGCTGCAGGGGCAGGAACAGTTTGGGGATAGATGGTAGAAGTCCTTATCACCCTCAGTTTGAGGGAGGAAGGATATTGGCATATAGGGGCTAGCAAAAATAGAGAGGTCAGGGGAAGACATCACATTTTTAATGTGTGTTTTAATAATGTTTTGCAAAGGAAATCCTGTCTCATGAGCTTGGTCCTGGATGCTACAGATAGGGCCATATGACCACAGGGTGGCAGGAGGAAGGGGAATTCCTGTCTGGGTGGAGGAGATGCAATTGCCTCTTTCAAGGGCCAGCCACAGGTGAGATAGTGCAGGAATATCATGACATGGCAGCCTATCATACTGCCAGGGCTTTTCACTGAACAGGTATCAACGGCCACACTTCATCTCAGCACAATCAAGTGACTCACAAGCAGCAGAGTCCTCAGAATTCTCCTAAACCACATGACCACATTACTATCTGAACATAGTTCAGACAGGAAAACTGAAGCCGAAGAGAGGATGTAAAACACCCCCAGAAAGGGTCAGTGGCAGAACTGGAAGGCAGCTGCCTTATTGCCAAACTGCTCAAATACCACAATTCAAAAAACAGATACCATGACACTGACATCTTCCACACTCCCATCTTCGAAAAGGCTTCTGTTGAGAAAAGCTTCTAAAATGCCCAGTACTGGCCACACGTACAAAAACGTGGTGCAAAGAAGGATTGCCTTTCACTCTCAAGACACTTGCTGATTTTTGTCACACCAGAATGAGAAGATGCAAGGCCCCTTGCATCCTCATATCTTAGGTTAATACCTCCTATTTAATATCTTCATGTCTTCCTTATTTCACCTATTTTACCAGTTTCCAAACGCAGGCTGGGTTTGAATCTTAGCTCTAAGTTTCTGATTTTATCTGGTGGCAACAAGTTCCATATGTTAATTAGGCACTTTGTAAAAGAGTATTTCCTCTTCAGGGGTTTAAAGTAGTTTGATGATTTTTTTTTTTTAAATGTAATTGCTTCCCCTGTTGTTCTTCCAATAAAATGAAAAGTAAATAGGAACAGCTGAGTGCACTTCTTTTTTGTGGCAACTATTTCTATACCTTTGCCACAATGCTTCTTATTTGTCTTTTCTCAAGAAAACTGTGTTGCTCTTTTTAATCATTGTTTATGAAGAAGCTATTAAAAGACTCCAGACATTTTGATTCCTTTTTTTCCTGGTCATTCTTCTATTTCTGTTATTTTCTTCTGAGAAAAAGGGCGAGCAAAGTGAATAGAGTGTACAAGGAGAGCACGTACCATCAATTTATATAATGGTACTGTATTATTTTATCTATTATTCTCTACCCTTTTCTTAATGCACTCTCTCATCTTGCATGCTTTTATTTCACCGTCACTACAGACTGAACAAACGTTTTCACCGAGTTGCTCAGCCATGCCTTTTTTTTTCTCTCCTCATTCTTTTCTTTTGAGTAGTTACAATTATTTTAGAACCCAGAAACGAGCATGACTAATTCTAATGTTTTGTTTCCTGAGTGTATCACCTTGCCTTTGCCATATTGCATTTCATTTACTCTTATGACGCTTGCAAATTGCCTCTGCGAGCTCATTGTCAGACCTCCTCAGAGTCTTTTATAGGCTTGGGTAACCTCAACATTGCTGTATTATCTACACATTTTTTTTCCTTCTATGTATTCTTCCCATTTTTGGGTTATTAATCCATATTAAACACCAGACATAATACTGCTCAGTGACACATCCGCTGAGCTGTGGCATCTTTTCATGCTGAGAACCAGCTATATATTCCTGCTCTATTTATTCAGTAAATTTTGCTTTTCTTCTTACTTTATTTATGATACAGCTTTATCTCATATCCAATGACAAGTTTGTTCCTTAATAATCTCCTAAAAGAGACTGAGTAAAGAAACAAATCCAACAAGCATTTGGAAAAGTTTGCTTACATGAAATTTACTCCTTTCCTGTTATCTCATCTGTTTCAGACCACAGTAATTTTAGCAGGGTGAAAAAAAAAAGGCACCCAGCTTACGTGGAAGTCAGATTGGTTTGACTGTGTCAAATCACAGAAATTGCAGCAAGGTGGAACCAGAAATCACCTCAAGAACATCATTTGGTCCAGCCCACTGCACCGAGACAGGCTCAAATATTCCTTCAAATCCATTCCTGTACAATATCTGCCTACGGGATTTGAAGAAGCTCTAATGAAAGAAGCTCCATATCCTCCCACCTGTGCTAACCCCTTCCAGTACACTCCTAGTCCTACAGCTAGGAACTCTTAGTATTTAACCTATTATTTCTCATCTTGGGGATTTTCAGCACAACAGATCAATACCACTTTAAAAAGAACAATTTATAGGAACAAAGATTCTTACATTTCTCTTTGCCTTCCCTATTTAGAGCAAGTAAATTTTTAGGTCTCTAGCTCTTTTAACCTTTCTGTGCAGGTCCTGTGTGCTCAGCCTCTTGGAAAGCCTGCTGCTCCCCTCTGGGCTCTCTCCTGCTTGTTTATATCTTCCTTAAAGTGTGTTGCCCCAAACTGTAGGCTGCATGTCAGCAGATCCTGCACCTGGCACACAGCACTCCTGTCCATGTTGCTCAGAATGATAGAGGGACTCTACTATCCATATTCATCTCAATGTTTTCAGAGGTATTAGAGGGTTTTTAACCACTTCCAATTCATATTGCATTCTGTTTGCCTAACACAGAAAATGGTCTTTCATTTCCAAAACATGAACTCACATATTTGTAATTTTACCAAACTCTTAAACTCAATTTGAATGCTTGTCTACAAATATTTGGCATCAACTGATCAGCCCCTTTAAAACACCTTGCATATTCTGGTGACATACAGCCATCAAGGGGTCTGGCTCTCTGTACCTAAAGGGTAAATCTTCCCAATCTGACTGAAAATTATAAGACTATTTTTTCCCGCTCTCTCAAAAAGGCACAGACGGTTGAGAGTCATTTTCTCAGACAGAGATAACCAGTAAGGGAAGATTTAAATTAGTGCTTTTGTGACCTGTTTGTTCTAATACCTTTGCTCTCGACACTGCTTGAAAAGTAACAAAGAAGCTGGGACAGGTGAGGCACCCCCCAAACATCCAGTGTAGCAATGATAAATGGAGCAGGGTTGCTTAGCCTTCCTGCCATGCCCTTAACCTTATGTCATCTATATCCATATTTATGATTAATCTATGGAGCAAGGTAGATAGAAGTTCGCAGTCAGGAGCCAGAGATACACGGATATATTTAGAAAGAGGAGAAGGGGAAAAAGAAAGGCAGGATTATCAATCTAGCATTTAGTTTATCAAATTAAGAGTGACAGTCTGATGTGCATTACATGGGTCAAAGCTGCTTACTATGGAACACGAGATTCTTTGCCCTGTCCCACTTACAAGATGACCCTCTGATTAAAAATAAAAAAAATAAAATAAAAAAAAAGGCACTCCCCAAACACGAGTCCTAATTTACTGTACACAAACCTGCACAGGAAACAAAAGGTGTGGAGAGCATGCTAAGGACTCCTCTCTTGCCACTTGCTCTGCGTGTGTGCCCACATGCTATTATGAAGAGAAAGCTTCCAGGTCTCAGCAGGGATGTTTATTTCTGAGTCTCTGTGTGGGTGTGCAAAGGATATCTGGCACCATCAGCCTGCTCAGCTTAGTGCTCTAACATTTTCCAAAGACAAAGAGAGAGAGCGAGCAAAAAGGAGATGCATTTGAAATGGAGCTATACACAAATGATACTTTCAGACAGCAGCAGTACACAGAGAGCATGGGAGCTTTCAGAGCAAAGGGGCTTGTGTGTGTGTGTGTGGCTTCTCTTGATAGTTTCATCTCGAACAGAAGGCAAGCTCACAGCAAGAAGTCCTATCATCCTCACACTTCTGGGAAAATTAAAAAGCATTCTCAGGCTTTTTCTTTGTTATACTCTCACGTTATTCCAAAGGTGAGTTTCCACATGACTCTTACAGTGTTCATCCAAATGCTAGTTGTGTTTTATAAATACAGGAAAAAAAGTCTAGCAATGTTATAATTTTTGTGCCCAAAAGGAATTCCCTCCTTTCTCCAGCTAGGCTTGATTAATCTCTTGGGGACAATAGGGGAGTTAAGGTCAAAGAGGAGTTTCACAGTGGCATATAATCTAAATTGAGGCTTACAGAAATTATCTTAAGCCCATTTAGCCCCTACACCTCAAGTCTTTCACCTTAACAAACACTTCTGACCAGTCCACTGTGGTTTCAACTCCAGCCCTTCCCAGCAGAGTTGCTGAAAGCGGCCTGATCTGTGGACACTTCTTTCACAGCCTAGCGTTAAGGCTCTGCAGCTCAGTAGCAAGGCACAGCATTGTCCAAAAAAACCCCCAAAAAACAACAAAAAAAAGAAAAAATTCCAAAGTCTTCAGTGAGAGCAGAGATGTCTCCTGCCATGATAAAATAAGAAAGAAGGCCTCAGCATCCCAAATTTTCACAGTTCCAGAGAGGAAAACAGCAGAAAGAGTTTGTACAGGCTGGGAAAATATGAGGATGAAAGTGCATTGCATTGCTCATCTGAAGTTCATCCTTTCTGTCACTGGGGACTTTTTCAACAGCAAAAATACATCCCCACCATGTGTTTTATGGAGACCAAGATAATGCATTACAAGGATAAAAATGACACAAAAGACAGTACAAGATGCTGGTCAAGGAAACCAGTAAATAATACTTTAAATTATATATTTAGCTCACTCAAGCCATGTCCCTTTCTGGGAATATTCCACTGAATATTTTCACTGGCCAGAACATTGATAGAAACTGTTGGTATTAAGGGAACAGTAGAGACTATTTTCTGAAAGCCCCTTCTAAACCTGGAATCTAGAATAGATGCCCTGGAACACCACCTTTGAATTTGTAACTGTACATTAAGATGTCCCTGTGCTGCTCTGCTAATCTCCTAGATGAAAATTGCTTTGAAACAGGCAATGTACAGCAGGCTTTCCTCAAAGTGAATGTGCCTTTACATGCCCAGAGATTTGCAGGCCTGCTCAGGAACAAAAACCAGAGATGTAGTCAGAGAGCCATTTAGCAGCAGTTCGCTTGGAAACAGCACAACCTATTGATCCTAGGTCACCAGAAAAAACAGACAGCCCAGGCATTGCATGGGCTCCTGAGAGCAGCTCCGGGAGCTGGGAAGCAGCATCTTTGGTATCCCAAAACGCTGAACACAGGGCGAGAGCAGTCAGCAAAAGGCAGCAACAAATCCCCTGTTAAACACAGACAAGTTACAGGGATGGCAGCCCCTGCCTACCCCTGACAGGAATGACATGGAATCCAGAGTCCTCATAAGACAGAAATACCCCATCATTTCTACAACAAATATACAAAATAATACAGTCCAAAAGCTTGATATGAAAGGATACAGCACCGAGCCTGGGCTTTTCAGCCTGCGCCAGACACTGCAGAGCCCACCTTGGCCAGAAGTGTGGAAGGCAAGTAGATTATATTAGATTTAATAACTGCCACCTTTTCCTTCAGGATTTTTGACACCAAGCAGCTCCATCCATCATGCTATCTTCATTAACCCTACAAGGATAGGTGACCTCAGAACACAACCCACATTTGTGGAGGGGACATGCCTTTTTCAGAGCAGGCTGCAGAAGCTGTGCTAATCCCCAGTTCTTTTTGGGAAATGAAAGTCCTTGACTCAAGCATGAATGATACTGGCAAAGATCCCATTACTGTAAAGCTCTCTGCCAGCCAGCCACCTCTCCCCCTCCTCCTTTTTATATCTCTAAGGTCACTAAACTGCAATTTAGTCATCATTCTTTATAGAGCATGAGCAGATATGAAACATCTGGAAACTGTTGTAGCCACACTTTGAGATACACATCCCAAAGGAATTTAACTGCATAGGAATGGCATGAAGTGCTTTTGTACCTTGAGGTCACTGCAGCTGCAATGCATCCTCGCTACCTAGTTACTGGGCACTAACACCTCTTAGACAACCACCTATAAAATTAGTTAGAAGGTATCAATAGAATTCCCAGTGAGATGAAAACTTCAACCCAAAGATCACCACAAAAAGTCCACTAAACATCTTCCTTTCTGGCAGTATCAGTGAGGAAATGTGGGCCATAAAAATTTCATTCCTTGTTTAATTCCAAATGTGGTCCCTCTAGAGATGAACTGTGGCCTGCTGATAGGAAAGAAATTTGCCCTGCTGCTACTTGTGCTTTGTAAGTAGGTAACAGCAGTCCCTAAACACATTAAGAAATATTCCCAACCTGATATAAAAATGTATTTATGTAAAAAAGGGAGCAGGAGTTTTTTTTTTCAACTCTTGCAGAAGCCAGCACCACCGTCAGTCAATTACAAGAGAAAGAATTTTCTTGCCTGACCCACACTATAGAAAGTTAATTTAAACTTTATCTTCATTAATCTCACTTCTTTTTATTTACTTCATTCAGAGGATGGAGGGTTAAACACGATGTATTTTTGAATAATTAAATGAAGGAGGAAGCACTATGTTACTGACAAAGCTCCTAATCTTCCTTATTTATTAATAGTATCTGCGTTAAGACTGCCTGTCCTTAATCCCAGCTCTCACCATGCAAATTCAGAGCATCAGAAATAGAAGAGGCTAATTGGGGCCCTAATGCCAGGAAGAGAGACCACGTCAGTGTCAAAAGCTGAAAAGGGCCAGATCCAATCAGCGCCTGGATGTGGAGCTGCCGAGGAAAGCCTTGCTGGCTTGGGAGCGAGACCACCAATTTGGGATCCAAGTCTGGACGCCAACGTTGCCCCAGGGGATTCAGACAAGCTCCATTCAGCTGTTCTGGTGCCCGAGATGCTGCATTTGGCACCGGACTACATTCAGGGGCAGGTGTTCTGCTCCGTTTTTAGGAGCTCCAGTTCGCCCTTTTCGAAGGCACTCTGTGCCAGCCCCCGCAGCCGCTCTTTGGCACTGAATGCACCGCCCCTGCCAGGGGCAGGGACGGACTTCCAGAAATCCACATCCATTCCACATCCCACTGTGAGGGGGCCTGAGCGTCCTGGCAGCTCGTCCACCTGCCAGCTTTGTGCGCAGGCCCTGGGAAATCCAGCTGCAGGTAGGGGCGAGCCGGAGACTCTGCCAGCACAGAGCCCGAGCTCTTCCCTCTTCCCCGACACCCTCCCCGAAGGCCCGGCCGCCTAATCAAATTCTCTGGCTCAGCTTATGAGCTCTGACAAGATCGCAGCCCAAGGAGGCTGGAGAACAGACTCAGCAATCCTGACTACATCCAACCCAATTTAGCCGTGCTCTCGGAGCGTCACGCGCGCGGTTAAGGACCTAATCTAAAGGTAATCATTAATTCGTTACTGCCACAAGGATATGGCAATCAGCAAGAGGATGCTGATTGTTTGGAGGATCAAGCAATGGACTTCTTTCTTTTTTTAAACTATAACCATGCTTCCCAGTTGTAACCACTTTATAGACATACTGTAGAGCTAATGACGAAAGTGCTCACAAGTGGTCACAAATTCTTTTTGCCCAAAGACTTTTTGACCTTTAGGTAAAGTGAACTTTTTCAAGTTACTGTTGTGTATTAAAAAAAAAAAAAAAAGGGAGAGAAAAATGAGCAAAGTACTTATAGCAACAACAGGAGTCATCATCTGTGTTTGATAAAGGACTATAAACTTTCATGCTGGCAGGCATTAGATGGTCATTAACCTCATTCAGTCAGAAAGAAAATGTCTCCTGTGAACAGGTAATTCTGTTATGGTGTAGTGCAGGCTTTCTTTGCACCATTCTGAATTATTTCACAATTACTGGAGCCCAGATACTACATCTGTCTAAACCAGACTGGCAACTCTGATGTTCCTGTGTGCAGCAAATCATAGAGAAGTTAAACCAAAAATTGAGCAGTGCCAAAGGCACCCCCCACTACTTCTGCTGAATTTCAGGTATGTAGCCCTGCCCATACTCCCTCCCAGTCAGTGCATATGCAGAATCTGATACCATTTCTGTGAGTATAGACTGGGGATAGGAGAAACAAGAAAAAAAAATCTACATTAAACTGGCCTCTCTGCATTCTGTCCTGATTCACAGAAATGTAAACTGCAGAGTTTACTCTGAGGATTAGCACAATTTAGCCTCTGCAGAAGATGATCTCAGAAAACAAAGCTACTGAAGATGGAGAGCAGGGAAGGTCAGGTACTGGTCCTTTCTCTTCACCCCGACCACATTAGGAAAGAAGAACAAGCTGGTAACTCCTCTGCTTGTAAGAAACTTTCCTCTTTATTTCTGTCTCTCATGCTAGCATTTCACCTGGATCTGCATTTTCTCTCAAAAGTATCTCACCCAACCTTTCTCCAGTGTTTGTAGCAGCCAGATATGTTGAGGAGAAATGCCACTTCATGAAATAGAAAATTTATGCGTGAGAAATTTTACCCCAGCTGCAACACCCTTTCCAGCTGCCCCTCACATAATGTCAGCTCATGTGGGAAGTCAGTGCAATGCAAAACAGGAGCCCCCAGATTATTCCCTCAATTTCTCAGCTCCTTTACAACAGGGTTAGGTCACCACAATATAAGAAGGATATAAAGCTATTGAAGAACATCCAAAGGAAGGCCATGAGGATGGTGAAGGGGAAGCTATATGAGGTCATTTAGTCTGTTCAGCCTGGAAAAGAGAAGACTGAGGGGACACCTCATTGCAGTCATGACTTCCTTGTGAGGGGAAGAGAAGGGGAAAACACTGATGTCTTCCCTGTGCTGAGCAGGGAGAGGATGCAAGAGAATGACCTGAAGCTGTGTCAGGGGAGGTTTAGGTGGGATATCAGGAAAAGGTTCTTCCCCCAGAGGGTGTTTGTTCACTGGAACATGCTCCCCAGAGAAGTGGTCACAGCACCAAGCCTGAGAGAGTTCAGAAGTGTTTGAACAACGCTCTCAGGCATGTGGTGTGACTCTTGGGGATGATCGTGTGCAGGGCCAGGAGTTGGACTCCATGATCTTTCTGGGTCTTTTCCAACCCAGCATATTCTGTGACAAAGTATTCTCTCAGTTTTAACCAGCTCCTCCCCAGGGCTAACTGTTTAAACCCAGTAATTCCCTCTGGCAGCTGATCTACATTCCTAGGATGGGTGACCATCACAGGCATCGTGGGTTGCATTTTGGAAAAGTGCTAAAAATAACGTACATCTCATTGAGGACTATCTCTAACTTCAACTCTTGCCATATTGATCTGTAAATTATTAGGAGATTTTGCTTTCCTGCTGGAAACATACTCAGAGCAGATTATTTCTTCAGATGATCCATCAGCACAGTTTTGGTGGGGAAGATGGGCAGGGCAGACTGCACATGTGATGTTCCCCCCTTTAGTCCAATGCAACAGAGAGAAGCAGGTATCTGCAGAGCCAAAGCCATCAGCAGTGAGACTTTAAGACAGAGCCAGGACTTCCCATGGAAGGCTGCAGCAGACTTGGATCCCTGTGGCGCAGGCACAATGCAGGATCAATGAGACCTAGCTGCCCCTGGGCTCTCTAAAACCACTGACAGATGAGAAGGACAGCAGCCTGAGCTCATACCTCAGACATCACTGCCTCTCCAGGTATGCAGGCAGTGAAGGGAGAGATGGCAATGAAAGCTGGGAAGAAGGGAGTGTCTTGGCGGGGTGATCAGCTATATTAACTCCCTCCAAATATGCTCACTGGCAAGGTAGGGTAAGAGAGCAATTTGGGTCTCAGTATTTTTTCCAGGCAGAGATCCCTGAGGGCTGTTCTGGATACGGTCCCTCTCACTCCCCCCTCAGCCCTGCACCACCTCATCCACCAGCCAAACACAGCAGTGAGAAGCCAGCAGGCTGCTGCAGCCACAGCCTCCTCTCTCCAGTGAGAGTTGGGGCCTGACAGCCCAGCAAAATGACCCACTTCTTGCCGACTCAGACAAAAAAAGCTCCACTTAGGCCCCAGGAAAGCGCCTCTAATAAGGCCATCCGTTAGCTGTGTCGCCCGGACCCCTCTCAGCTATCCTTCATCCCTGCCCTCCCTCCCTGCACCCACCATTAATGCAGTCAGCACGCAGGAGAATGAAGCCGTCGGGCTCAGTAAATATTACTGAGCTCCACACAGGGAGCACAAGGCCATTATTTAGACTCCCAGGTCCTGGGTACGTGTTGATCACACCAATTTAGCAAAGAGAGGTAAAAGAAAACAACTGGCTAGTGGCTGTCTGCCACACCTATGAGTGTCTTGGTTTGTGAAATCCCAAATCCCCCTGAACTGGCCAAACCATTGCATGCCTGGGAGTGCTAATGGCAAACCCTGGCATGAGTGGCCCAGTGGGGGACAGCATTAGATCAGTTCCCACCTTAGGGGAATGAAATACAGCAGGTGGAAACGCACCCCTGCTCAGCCAAAGAAGGCTGCTGCTCCAAAGCTTCTGTGTCTGGCCACTGTGGGGAGAAAATGTGTTTTCTTCCTCTTAAACTTTCCCTCACGTGTACCTGTACGGGTCTGCTTACGTCTCTCCCTATCAGAAATCATACACTGCTGTTCTGCAGCTCGAGCTGTTCCAACAGCCCCTACTCCTTTTAACAACATGTACTTCTCAAAACCACCCATGCCCCGATTTTCAGCCTTCCCTGTATTTGTTCCAGACGAGTTCCCTGTTACTGCACACCAAGCTTCTCTTCCTCCCTCTACAGAATGACATGTCTTTGCCCAGCACTCCTCAGCTCCCACTGTGTACAACAGCCCTGCTGCCAGCTCAGCCATATCTACTGCTTCCCAACTCAGCTCAGACCTCATCCTCCCCCTAGCCCCAGGCTGTTCATGGCCCCCTCTCCTCAGTGTTTTGTTTTTGTCGCTTTGACTGGAGGCTCTAATATACTCATTTACCCACCGTGGTGAAATGTTTTGCTCTGTAAGCACTTGAGGTACAGTTTGCGGGTAAAAAGGAAAAAAAAAATAAAAATAAAAGCCCAAGAAAATAAAGTTGTGCTGCATGCTATTTTGAAGGAAAAAGAGGCAAGCTGGTCTCATGAGAACTGGGTATGAACTTACCTTGCACATTCCCAAAGGCACAGAAAAGTGCAGGCTGATAAATCCCTTTTATTACCTGCACCAGTATCTGAAGGCAGGAGGATTGTTTTGAAGTCAGCCCAGTCCCCAAAGTGTCAGATCCAAGGGCGACATTTGAAATCCCATGGTGACAGAATAAGACAGAGACAGACAAGAGTGACCATGTGTCATCAGCACAGAATATGTGCCAAAGCCAGAGAGACAGCTCATCAAAATAGTTCATGGAGCTCCCAATATAAGTAGAGTCAGTAATATCTCGTGGAGCACTCCAAAAAAACAAAAAAAAAAAAATAAAAAAAAAAAAAAAAAAAAAAAAAAAAAAAAAAANAAAAAAAAGGGAAAAAATTGCTCGGCACAAATGCTGAGGCAGCAGCATGAAAGCTTAGTTCCTTCCACACCAAGCAAAGCTCTGCATCCCCAAAATGCAGTTCTACTCAGGAAAGTGACTATGCAAGAAGACTGGGTTTTCTGCACATTCAATCTCTCCCCTGGGCTGCTCAAGGAGAGCACTCTTCACTTGGCTTGACTAAAATAAACATATGCTACTTTTTTTTTTCCTCGAGGAGCCAGGACAGCTCTGGAAGTGGAACTGTTTTGCCAGCAGGAAAGCTCCACCTAACTATAGCTTAGGCAGGCTGCAGCACCACTATTCAGAGCCCAGCCATCCTCTCAGGTTATTCATCTCCCCATGTGGCTTTGGTTGGGAGAAAATGCTGAAAGAAAGACTGGATGGAAGCAGAAGCCAAAACCAGGCACTTCTCACAGAGGGGTCTCCTAGAGATGAGGCAAAACCATGCTAAGGTGCATTATTTTCAACACAGACCATCACACGGGCTGCTGCCACTGTCCCTTAGCTGCTGATCTTTCAACCCAACCTCAGCACCCTCCCCATTACTCATTCTTCTCACTAATATGTCACTCCTGCAAGGCATTGAGAAGAACTTGCATCTTTTCAAAGCAGCTTGCCCCCAAAGCCCAGGAAAAGAGTGACACAGTGACTGAACACCATCCCTTAGCCTGCCTCTGGAGCTGTGCTATTGGGTGATGCTTTCAGGCCATGGAGAAAGGGTTGGGACACAGCCCCTCTCCTCCTTGCTAGGGCAAACAGAACCTTCTTTGCTATTCCCCCTACCATCTATCCCACTGCCTCCCTCCTTAAGGATTACCTCTCTCCTTGGCTGAGAACACAGATCTACTTTTTATCAGCCAGCAGGCCCCAGGAAAAGGGCAGCCGGGAAAGAGCATTTAATTTAACCCTCTGATAAGGGAAAAGAAAATCCGTGGTCCATCTACAAGTACCTGATCTTTCCTCAGATGCACTGGTAACAACATCTGAAGGTCAAACTGTAAATCGTGTAAAACATCTTTATCTCCCCGAACTGGTCCTTCTCCCTGTTCCTTTTCCTCTTCATTTTTAGAAACCAGTGTATCCAAGGACATTCAATGCCTGCATTGCAACTTTCCTACCTTACCGGGGAGATGTTTCTCCTAGTAAGGTGAAACACTCAGTGTCCCCACTCTACAGGAAGGGCAGCGGGCTTGGTACTCACAGGATCTTGCACATGTTCAACCTATCTGAGATTTATGGCCTGCAGGTCCTCTTTCCTGGGGAGGTGATTTGATTGTCAGAGCAGCACTGGGGGACTTGTGTAAAACACGTGTGGTGTGAGAGAATGGAAGGCTAAAGAAATAGTTTATGCCAACATACCACAACTTTGTTTTACAAAACTGATTCCCAGTCTGACTCAGCTTTGCAACCCTTTGTCACGCCACCAGCCAGATGCTTTCCTACCTTAACTGAATTTCTGAAGTGGCCCCTGAGTTCCAGCAGTGGAAACTCTTGCAATATTTCTGTACTCTCAGCAACTCTGAAATCAAGTATCTGCACCAAAACCAGTGCTCATCGTGCACCATCCTGTCTTTGCAGTAAACTGCTAGGGGAAAAACAGTAGGAATTGCTTCCAAAGAAGCAAAACTGAAGACTTTTTTTTAGCTAATTTAAACTGCAGTAGCCAAAACACGTGAGATTGGAAAAACCCTGTGTTCAAAAGGACTCGGGAATGCATACACACATCATGTTGGCATACTGATGTCTGCCTATGTTCTGCTATCTTCCTACAGATAGGAAAAATCCCCCAAAGCCCTTCTGATGTCATGCCCAGACAAAACCCAGCAGGATTTTGCCTGAAGTGGACCAGGTTTGTTTTTTTTTGCTGTTGTTAGTTGGCATTTGAGGTAGCAGGATGAGAAACTGTCAATAGACTCTTGATGACCTGCAGAAAGCCTCTCCACTGCTCTCCTCCGACACGGTTTAATTTTTAATTCAGCAAAGCAGTGACAAGGACGGAGGCTGCCAAGGCCAGTCAGCAGTGCAAATTGGGCAGGACAGGCTGAATTGATCTACAGGGAGGAAATGAAGACGCAGCAGAAACTTTGGGCTGTAGGTAGCAGTGGGGCAGCCTGTGGAGGGGGAAGAGAGAGAAGCACGGTGAGGGAATGGCGTAGACAGAAGCAGAGCAAGGACAGGACGGCGGGAGGGGAATTACTGGCGTTTGGACAGCCATAGGAGCTGAGTGCTTCTAGCCCAAGAAAACCGTCTGGCTCAGGCTGTATGGTACACGGACCATATGGATCTCATTGCTGGCCTGGAACATCCATCATCCCTGTGCCAGAAGCTGCAGCACAGTAACACAGGAGGCTGCCCAAAGATAGCCTGGCACTGCACTATAGGTACTCCACAGAGAGTAGCAGGAGGAGATGATCAACTCCAGGCTATGGCTGTTTTAGCCATAGGTAGAAATGTCACCACCCATTCAACTCCCCAGGAAATCCTATCCTTCCAAAGCCAAACCTGAGGAGTAAAAGTACAGCTATGTTACTCACTCTCAACTACAAATAAAAAGCAGGACGGTCAACAAGATTAGTTAGAGGGGTTTGCTACCACTGCTGGCATTAGTGTTGATTATCTTAGCACTAGGCTAAACACTTAAATTGAGAGGAAATTACAAAAGGGGCCCCAGCCTGATTGCCCTGCTCACACACATAGGCCACACCGAGAGCATGCTTGCCCCGGTGACAAAAGCAGCTTTTCCACAGTGACAGTACAGATCTTGTAAAAAAGCCTCATGAACAAGCACAAAAAATGCTCAAACACCTAACACAGCCACTTGGGCCAGCTGTTGAGAACACTTAATGAGTATGCTGTCTGACATTTTAATTATTCCACCAGTAGTACACTACTTAATTGGCATTTTTCAGTGGTAGCTGTAAATATAGCCCTTTCTGCCAGGTCATGTCAGACGGACAAGAAACCTCAATGATGCTGTACAAAGTGTTGAAACATTTCAACATTTGCCAAATCATCTCTAGCAAATCACTCTGGAGGATACTGAAAGTTTCCAAAACTGAAGAAATAAAATATTTAAATATGGATACTTTGCCAAGGTTGATTCTCATTTTGACCATTCTTTTCTAGCATCAAGGATTGGGAAAACTTTGTTACTGCCATGTTTAATGCCTGCAGAAAAAAAAAAAAAAAAAAAAAACAACCAAAAAAAAAAACCCAGAAAAGGCAAAACCAAGCATAAGCTGACTGTATTTAGGCATCCATCTGTCACTGGGCTAAAATTCTGCTCAGGTTCATTAGGTGGCTTTCAAAAACTTCGAGTGAATCTGATCCCCACTTAGAAGCAGAATGGTATCAATAATGCTTCTATGTTGTGATGATGAAAATGCTTGAACATTATCTGAGAATCAGAATATAGTCATGTAATAAGTGGAATGAAATCCCTGAAAAGAAATGCTGTCAAGAAAAATGAAAGCCACACTATTTAGAAACAACAAAACGGTATTAGTAATACAGTGGTAAGACTGAAATAGTTCAAAAAAATGCTCTTGAAATGCCCTTTTCTCTGTATTTCGTGACAATAAACAATAGTGCTCTGAAGGCAAGGCAGCAGAATCCATGGTTTCCTCCATGCCCAGAAGTGAATGGAGGCAGCAGTTATTGTACTCTATGCTATAAAAAACAATTTATTTTATCATGTGTCTTGCTCTTAGAGAGGAAGCTTCCATTTGGAGAGTGAAGCATGAACTCTTATTAAGCATTAGCAATATCAAAACTCACAATACATAAACCCTCTCATCTGTGCAAATATACCACAAGACCATAATTATAAAGCACCTTGCTATGTTTGGTCTCCAGATTTTCTTGTTTCCCTTGCAGCATTCAAGTATCCATACGAGCAGTGCACACACACCGAGATTGGAGACAGGACTACAATTTATCTGACATGGCCACAAAAGGTATTAAAGTAGCTGGGGGTCATTGACAACAGCAGCATTAAAGCACAGTGACACAGACTTCAAAGAAAATTAGCCATTCTGGACACTCCACAGTCTCATTCACAGCCCATGCCAACAACTTCTGTGCTGATATCTCACTTCTGTCTGTAATTCTGAAGTTCAAATTAGGTCAGGTAGGACTACCCAGGCTTCAGTCACACATGTGATTCCGCTATAGACAAAACCTCCTCAACCACTTAGATGCTTTTGACAATTCCATTCCACCCACCATGTATAATAGACCCGATGTAGTCGGCTTTTGATATGCAAAACTAGTATGGAAGAAAACTTTGCAGGGGTGGGAACAAACGGGTAGAAACGTCAGCAAAACACGAGCAACATCAGCAGAATTTGCCCTCGCTATAATGGAAGCAAGAGCACAGTTTAGTCACGAGATAATACAAACTTCACTTGTAGTCTAGAAGAAACTGCAAGCCTTAGATTAGCTGTAGGAGGCCTCACTTATTGCTCCCTCCTAACAGGAAATACATGGAACACCACAAATACATTGAGGGAAACAAAACAGAACACAAAGGCTCTAGCGTCGTGTTTGATTGCCCCAGCTGGTGAAGTTACATAAAATGGGTGTAGGGGCAGCTGAGCTACATGGAAAGGGAGCCAGTCCCCCAGTTCCTGTCTGGAACCCCACAAATCCCAGTGTTGTGCTATGTGGGGATTTAATCTGTGAGGAAACAGCCCTTTCCATGCCCATTCTGACATCCTCAGGAATTGAGGCCATTCTGAGCAACAGGGTCTTGCATTATGTTTTGCTCCTGGAAGAGCTGTTTAAATATTTTCATTAGAGGCAGAGTATTTTTGGATGATAAAGATAATTAAGTGCGGAAAGCATAGCGATCCATTTGACACCGGGAATAAGAGATATGAAGTATTTCTAATAAAAACAGAACACCCGGTGGGATTTGAACTCACTCTGTGCCATTACAATTTGAGGCAAGTGCTGCATCCATGATGAGACTAACACTGTCTCTTTGCTGGGTCTGCAATTTACTGGTCTTATATTGCCTTCATTGGGTCTCCCCTGTTGTTCTCCAAATGCAAAAATTATATACTACTGATCACTGCATGTAAACTGAAATTGATTTGCTTAAATGAGCACAAGAGTTATAAAGTTTGGGAAAACCAGTTTCCTAGTTGATGCCAGCATCTATAACCTGTTTCCGCATTAATTATCCCCAGTCTCAATTTCCTGTGTGCTTTGTTTCATCAGGGGGTTAAAAAAACACAGCTAGACAATCACGATGGTGGTGGTGGTGGTGGCGAAGGAGGCAGCTCCTGCTCTTTAGATGTCTGCTCCCCCATATGTAATGTCAGAATGATTAGAGTGTCTCATGTGATGAGAGTGATTAGATCTGTGCAAACACACACAGAGGAGGGAAGAGGTTGGCTTTGACAAAGCACTTAATTACCCAGGTTCTCCCACCATGTCTGGTCCTCTCACAATAGAAACAAAACTCCCTCTGTTCTCCTGGGAGGGAATCACTGCCGTGCCTTTCCACACCACCACTGTAAATCATGCCATATAGCTCTGTGCCACCCAGCTATAATTTGATAAATACCAGAATGAGTCAAGGCAATAAATCTGTTGGGTTTTAATTATAAGTGTGCTTCTCTAAGTGTGGGGCTGGGGCTGGGCTGTTTTTCAGCTTCTGCCAATACAAATAATGTACATCTGCTCCTTCGGCCCCGCCAGTATTATTCTTTCTTGGGAAATCCTCCATTACTGCCTTACTACTCTGGCACATTGATAGCAGTCTCAGGAGCACAAATATTCAGTGAAAAGGGAAAGGCTATTTCCCTCTTCCTACTGATGGGTCAGGGAGCCCTGCCCTGTTTCACACAGTGAAAACACTACATCAGTGTTGTCACCTCTCCCATCATCTTGATTTCCACTGATATTACCTAATCAGCAATTTTATCAGTGCTCTGTGGCTACATGGGTAGGGCTTTTCCCAAACATCCCAGCTTCTAAAGTTGGATGATCAACCAGAAGCCTTCCAAGCTTTTCTTTCAAGTACCAACATTAAGTTTCTAGCTGTTGTGGTTTCAAATGAAAGCCTGTAAATACATACTAACAAGGCAGGAAGCCAAAAGACAAAACTCAGAGATGTGCTGCATTTCAATATCTAAAACAACACTTTTGAATATCCTGTTCTTTCTTCTGAATAGTTGAGCACAACCCTAGGATGGTATTAAGATGATATTTACTGTAAGAAAAGGAGGTGGAGGTTTGTGCGTGGAACATGGTGGGAAGGAAAAATACTGCAACAGGTACTCGAGCATCCCATTGGGGATCGTCCAGGAGAAACCACGAGTGTGAGAGCTTACAGCAACACCAGCATGTCTAATGCACCTTGGCATGCACATGGAGCAGTGCATGCATCAGCAAAAGGAGCAGGCAACAGAGAGAGACACCAAGGGAATCTCTGTGTGTGAAAACGCCTGCGCTCCCAAAGGTCAGCCTGCTCTCCTCAGATTTAATTCCCTTTCTCACTGCTACTGTTCAGAAGTAAATGTTCGCTTTTTATTAAAAATCAAAAGCAGAGGGGGCTCATAATCCTCCTGACTCCAGTTCTTCTCATATAAATGAAAAGTTTAGCTTAGAGCAATAGCAGGTAAAATCAGACTGAAAGCAGAAGCTAATTCTCAGGATATATGGAAAAGCTAAACAGCATTTGAGGATAGTTTTGTTTTTATGTCTACCTTTTTCATTAGCTAAATTCTTATTATTCATTTTTTAATGAAGAATTTAGTAAATCCTCACACATTGCAACACATTTTTGGAAATAGTTTTCAAGTGATATCGGAAACCAGCTCTATTCTCCTCTTGCAAAACTAATTCTGTTCTAATCACTGCAAAGAGAGAGCACTGCACTAATTTCACAGATCTCACTTATTTAATATGTTCCCTCCTTACATGGAATCCCCATATAGCCCTCTCCCCTCTTCATTCTCGCTGCTAATACTGAAAATCTTCCCTTTGAAGCACTACCCTGGTTTTAATGATATTTCCCTTATTTAGTGTAACCTTCAGAGCAGGGACCATGTTAAAAATGTTATCAGCAGTATTGCCAGCTCAAACTACCAAAAATATAACTGCAGAAGGTGGGAGGAAGTAGGAGAAAGAAACAAAGGCTTCTAAGAATTTTAGTTATTTTGGATGATACTTTCATGTTTCTGTCTGCAAACACAGGCAACAGAAAGTTAAAGAAGATGGAGATTCCTTTCTAAGAACATACTTACAATGTTCAGACTTCAATTAAAACACCAAATAAACTCCAGTATAATACTGACACTGCACTGGTCTCCCTTATTTCCTTTCCCCCCCTTTTACTTCCCTGCCCACATGAGTTACAGCAGACTACAAGTACAGGCTGGATATCAAGGAACAAAGCTCAACCTATCTTGAAGTTTCAGCTTTTCTAACCACAAAGTTTGGAGTGCTCCTACTTTGAGATCAAAGTACAGAGGAAGAAGCAAGCAAAGAGAGTACATCCACAGTTATGAGAGATCCAGGTGTGAGACTGGAGTGGTGGCTGGCTGCCCCACACCTCTATCAGAGATCTCTTGTTCTTGGCAGCAAAATCCTCACTGTAATGAAGCTAGTAGGGCAAAACTGAGAGCAGGTTGGTAGTTTTCTATCAAAGGGGGTTCAATACATGGAGGGTTAACATACTTGTTTATTTCCACCCTACTTTTAGACATCCCTTAGAGCTAGGATGAACACAGCACCAGAAAGGGGAAAAAAAAAAATTGTAAATGCCTTGCATACAACTTCTGCCATCCTGTGGTTTTCAAGCAAACTCTCTGGCCATTCTTGTCCCCTGCCCCTGTTTCACCAGGTTTAAGTGGGCAGAGGGCAGCTCCTTCCTCAGCTCTTCAGGAACATTGGGAAGATCAGATTTTCTACTCTGAAAATACCACCTTTTTAAAGTGTTAAAATTCACAGTGTGGATCATGCAGCACTAAAACTAGAGTTGTGGCAAGAACTTAACATTACCCTTGCAGCTTTACTGAGCTTGAAATAACACAGATAATCCCACCTGTTCTATACCTTTACTTCCACAGGTAGAGACCTGAATGCTCCTTGCTTGTAACCAAGTAATTTGCTTGATGCTACACCATCCATCTCCTCAGCTATCCATTTCAGACATTCATGGTCTCTGTTCCCCTTGAGATGTCCTTTTACCCCTGCTGTATTGAAGCTCCTTCTTCTTTCTTGACTCTGTCCCAGGCACCTGTAGGTTTTGTGTGAATAAGCTGAGCTGAACTCATTCGCTTTGCAGCTCCCTGTACTCTCCATGAGCCAGCCTGTGAACAGTAACAGGCCTTCACATTATCTATACAATTTGGGATTTCACACTCAATTAAATCCCTTCTCAACAACTTCTCCTTCTTCGTCATCATCTTCATAGTCTATAAAGACCTCACTTTTATTTTTAGCCAGTTCCATTAGCTCAGACTCTCACATCAAATTTTCTGCCTTCTTCTCTACACCTTTTTGAGTTCTCCGATGTTGAGGGAACCAAGGAGATAGAGTGGACAGAATTATAATCAGCTGGTGTGGAAGCTTTGCTATAGTGTCCCTGTCACTGATTTGCCTCAAGTGTCAACCATTAAAATTACAAATTGCTTCATCACTTTTCCCAGAGCCTCCTAAACTGTGAACCTACTCTTGCTACCTTGCTGGCTTACCCATCTGAGCAGAGTGAGTCCCTGGACATGATCTCCTATGAAGGAGCTCTGCAGTAGTAACTGCATTATGTATCTGGAAGAGGATCGTGCAGAGGTGTTAATAAAGGAAATGAGATGAGTTACATAGAGGAATCTGACTGTATTAACCTGGCAAATGCTGACTGTCTCTTTGACTAAACAGGAAAATAAATCTGCTCTCCTTTGGAACAACTATATTATTAAAAGAATTTTAAAAAAGAAAAAGTATGTAGAAAGAAGTGATTGTTAACAACCTCCTTTTCATATTTTAGCTCAGCAGCTCAGAAACTTATCAAGCAGGTAGGTCTAATTCTGTTTGCTGTCTGAGCGGGTTCAGTTTATCCTTTTCCAATTCCCAGAGGAATGTCCATAATCTTCACGAGTGTTCACAAGATACTAGGCTCTTCCTCTTGAAGCTTCTGTGTACTAATAAAACATTAACTGGGCCAGAGAAAGGAAGGACTACGCACAGCCTGTTAACCAAAACACTCCCACCTCTGCCCCTCAGACTCTGCTCTGAGTGGCTCAGTTGCTCAGTTTTAATAGGACTGGGATTCTTCTGGGCTTGGACAGAAATACAACTAGAAGTACACAGTTATAAATGCTGGTAAGCACTAGAAATGTATATATATATTTCTCTACATAGAAATGGGCATCAATGAAGAAGTAGACTTGGATTTAAGAGCCAAGAGTAGCAGTTGGGCAAGGCTTTGGTACCTATTATCCTTCTGAGGGTTTAACCATCAATTTCCCTGTTCCCCATCTGTGAAATAGAGTAATTTTACTTCCTTGCACGCCTGAGGTGCTCTGACAATGCATTAAAAAGATTGAGAGGTACTCATATACTAGGGCAATGAAGGCCACACATCTGCTTAAGACAGCTCACTGACTAACAGCTATCAGAAAAGAGCTCCCTACAACCAGTGTATGAGAGCACCAGCCTCACATCAACTTCCTTGCAAAGTACAGATGAGGCAAAGGCCCTTTGACGATTCCCCACCATGTAATATGTCTTCCTCCTCTAAGCACAGGCTCATCTGACACCACTTTAAGATGAAAATCACTCTGCCTAAGAGGAGATTTTGAACAAATAAAGGTGCTGGTTTCTCTACTCAACACAGTGCAGCTGCTGGAAGGGAGCTGGGTAATTCCATCTTCTTGCTTTGGGGAAGCAAATCAATAGGTCTTCATGGCAGAAGTGCAGAAATCCCAGCTCATCCACTCATCAGTGGAGGAGTGGTTAATGTTCCACCAGCAAGATGCCAACATCCACAGTCAGGGTAATCAAGAACTAACTGGCGTTCTATCAGGTCACTCTCTACTGACAAACATGCACACGATCCATAAATAACTGAGGTTAAGAGTTTAGAATCTTCCAAAAGAAGTAAACAATGTAATAATGAATTCATACTGATGGACAGAGGCAACACCTCACTTCTAGATTTCAACACCAGGACTGTTTCCCCATCAAGTCTTTTCAGAGCAAGGTTCCTAAGGCAAGCTTCTACTAACAATGAGAATATCACTCATTTTCTATACGTGAACAAGCAGTGCTCGGCAGCCCGTTGGAAGAGAGATAGTAAGAATTGAATCTTATTCACCTGCTCTTCACAAGAGTCAACTCACTGCATGCTAGGACAGGATTCCACCACTGTCCTTTCTGGCAAAAGCCCATCAAGCTCATTCTCACAACTCTCAGCAGCCATAATGGCAATGCTCACCAGCCCCAACCACCTGCCTGCCTTTACTGATGTTTATGACAAATTTCAGGTTTTGCCTGTCTGCCACTGCATATGAAAACCTGATGGATTTAAGCAAGGACTAGATCTAATAAGATTGATGTGCTGTCCTGCAGGTGCAGAAACACAGCAGTCAGTTTTATGTATGAATGCTAAGCACAAGGGCCTGACCACTTCTTGTCACTAAAGGTCCTGCAAGAATTTTGCTAGAGATGATGCCTCAGATGTGCTTGCACTTAGCAGATTCCTGCAGTATAAGTGTGCTCTGCTGCCAGGAGCTCACTCCTGCAGTGTTACAGGGAAGTAGTTGTGTAAATGCTTCTCCATTGTAAGGTAATGGTGTGTTGTGGAACAGCTGTCCCTTTCTGCTCCAGCTGTGAGTCTGGACATTTTGTCAATCCTTGCATTCTCTTTAAAAAGTGAGGGTTTAGTACACATTTATCAGGCAATCAGTGATACACAATTTCTTACAGGAAGAAGGATTCTGTCCACCCACTCCACCAGCTAAATTAGTTTAGCCCCAGCTTAATAGCATTTGTGCAGTATATTTCCTGTATGTGTAAGCAAGAAAGGTGTCACTTAAGGGTGCTGAGGGATTCAATTATATATAACAAGACAGCTTTCTCTCAGTTTCACTCACTGTTACTCAGAGCCTTGCCTTTGTGGCTTCCTTCCTAAGGTATTCCTACAGACAGGATCTGTGTTTCTCTGTTGTGCCAAGAGCTTTCCACATAGATATCAACACTTGATTTGAAGGGACAACTACTGAAAGGAGAGGAGAGTGTGACTGCATGCGTGTCTGTGTGCACACATCTGTGTGAGCATGTGTTTGAGGGAGACAGCAGAGAAGGAGCAATGCGAAACTGGGGAAAGTGAAAAGGGAGATGGCTTCTCATCTCCTCCTGGAAATCTCTTCTCCAGGAAGATGGATTTCCAGGTTTCTACCAAGACTGCAGTGCATGGGCTACACAAAGATGATGGGAGTGGAATAGAGCACAAGAGAAATGCAAGCCTCATTCCACATCCCCAAAAACTCCCTTGTCTCCATCTGCTCTAACTGATGTACAGTATCTGGCTACGTCCTGCTAAGAGCTGCTACTCAGGCTCACGCATGACTTTGGAAAATACATTTTGTTCTTCTGGAGCCCTCAAGGACAATAATAAATAGAATGAAAACAAAACCATCCCGACAGCACTTTAGCGGGTGTCCTTCACAGGCGTACCAGTGTCAGCTGCCCTGGGATTTCACCTTCACCTGAAGGGAGGCCTGTTTAATCATGCAACACTAAAGGAGAAGAAATAAAAAAAAAATGTTTCTTGAAGGAACAAAGGAAGGCAAACTTGCCCCCCCCATGCTCATAGTTTTGCCAAGCTTGATCACAAATAACATGCAGCTTGAAATCTGCCGTATGCTAAAACATCACTGTGACAACAAGCCTTGAGGTCTGGCATTACTGGAAAATAGGAGCTGATAATAATTCTCCTTGTCCTTTGCTGCAAAGATGCTCATTATTATGGTCCTTTTTTTGGCAACAGGAAAGTCAGTGGGTCAGCTGGAGTATGTGAGGCTCAGCTAAGGGCATTGCAGAAGAGCTGCTGGGGTTGTCCTGTTTTGGTCTTGCAGTCTTTGCCACAGGGGTTGTTAGAGGTATTTACGCTCCAACTGAGCCCCATCTCAAGCATTTCTGAATACAACTGGTTTATTTTCATTCTTTTCTGTATGTTTTTCCATTTCTAAGGTATATCCTCCAGCAAAAGATGGGTACACATGGATATTTTTTATAAATTGCTTTTTAAGAAGTCTTTGACTATGTATTTAATAAAAAAAAACCTGTTAGAAAATCAAAAGACTCCAGGGTTGGAAATGTAAAGACTTCTCAAAGAGAGCAAGTCTCTACAAGAGAAAAAACAGAAATGAAAGAATAATGGATCTTCTCTTAATATGCTGAAAACTGTCGAGGAGTGTTGCTGTGACCTGCATAAGCACTACATCAGCTAATGCACTGAGAAGGAGAATGAAATTGTGTGAGACCAGCCTCTACTGATAATACAAAATGATCAGATCTGGACTATGAGGGTCAGAGAATTCTCAGAGTTCTAAGGCAACACAGAGCAGCCTTGACACAGTCAATATGTATTGGGAAAAATAAACTATACACCTCAGGTATCTTACTGGGTCATTAAATTAAGTATGGTCAGACAAGAAGAAACCTATACTTACTGTAGGCAGATCAATAACAACTTTTCTCTGAGGTATCTCAATAGCAGGCCCAAAAGTAAATGGAACATTAAGATGTAAAAATAATACTTGGTGAAAAATCACTCCTGTGTAGAGGCTCAGTGCGAGGCCAAAGCTCCAGCAAAATCACATCTAAGCCAACAAAATACAGCTTACGTTGGATTTAAGTGATGCCTAGATCATGTGTGAGTCATTTCTCTCAGGGGTGAGTGAATCTCACCCACTGAGAAAAGTATTAATGCCACTGCATACATCAAGTCATACTTTCAGCTGGAATACTGTGGCTGGTCAGGGCTGGAGCTTTTCTTAAAAATAAGAGCAAGGAAAGCACACACAGACAATGCAAGTACTTAGAGTCCTGAAGAAACTTTGGGAAATATTTTAGAAAACAGAAACTGTTCAAAGAGTGAGCAGGTTACAAAGCACTTGAAAAACACTAATGAGTGGAAACAACATAACTATGTACGTGCATGTGGAAAAGGGGCACCTGTGCATATTCTTTGGTGGCTAGTAAAGTACTGCATTAAAGTATATGAATCAGCTGTGTCATTTGTGGAAGAATTTCAGAGATTAATTAGGCTGAAAATTAACTTGTAAATAAGGCATTGAGTTGGACAAGGTTAAGCCTGACCCCCAGAACTATTCCTTGCTCACAAAACACATCCATTTAACCAGCTTGGGGAAAATCAAGTATGACAACAGAGGAGAGGAGGAGCACTGCTCTCTCCAAGCTGACCCAGCCTGCAGCTACCCTAACGCTTATCTCTGAAGGCACCAGAAGCACATGTGCTATCATGGTCATGTCTTCCAGCAATGATTAGAAGACATTGAGGATCTGGTTCTGGTAGCTATGGCCTGTGAGCAGCCACTGTAAAAAGAAACCACTTCATGCTGAGCCTGTCACTGATTCTTCCACTACGGTTACTCAGTGAAGCCTTCTCCAGAACATTCACAATTCTGCAGCTGCCCATTATAGCCCTCCTTTTGCTGTCTCTTTGAAAATGCAGGAAGTTTAGCCCATTCCAACTCTCTCTGTTAGGAGACACACAAGTAAAGCAAGCAACACATCAAACTCGTACACACACATGGATAGGAGCAGGTAAATTATGGGAGGGAGTGAGCAGCAGGGAGAAGTGACTTTATAATCTCTCATCCAAATGAGTGCCTGCAAGGCCCATAATTGGAAATTCATCTCTGAGGGGAAAGCTGTGCTGATCCCCATGCTGGCCAGTATGTCTGGATGGGTACAGGAGGGAGCACGAGGTGGGGAAATGGGAGACTGATCAGCTAAGAGATGAGACATACAGCTATGCCCTCTGGCTTACGCATTTCAGTACTAAGTCTAATCTTGTAGCAGAGTATTTTTCTGCTTGTTGTGCTCTCTTTTTTCATATTGTTATTTGAGCCACTCACACAGTAGGAATGTGGGTACTTGTTTTCCTTCACTCTGGAAGCATGGGAGGGAACACAGCTCAGTAAGCAAACAAGCTCTAAAAGGGTTAGAGCAAGACACAGAGGGATTCAGAGTGGTGAAACAAAAGCACTGTCTCCATCTTTTGCAACGACTCTTTCCTGAAAAAAAAAAAAAAAAAAAAAAAAAAAAGTGTCCCTGGGCCAGATTCACAAACTTGAGCTGAGTGATACCAAAATAAATGTGAGTCACCTCCGGGTCACTAACAGGAGGAATGCCTCTTAGAAACAGACATGCTGACTATTGCCATGGTACATTCAGGAAGGATTAATCCAAATCTCACTAGATTTACATTCTCCATTTGCTGCCAAAGTACAAAAGCATCTACACTTTACAAAAGTGATATAGCAAGTAAACATGATGAAGAAGGCTAAAGATCAGAGCAAGTCACTCTCAAGAGCCAGGGTGGCTAAGAGGAGAGGAAAACAAGTCACAGCTGCTAATGTTAAGCTGCAGCGACACCTTCTCCAAGTCTCCAGGGGATAGCAAAGCTCTTGTGGGAGCAAATGGAAATAACTGGCCATGCCATCACTCAGAGCAGGAGCTGTGGTGCTAGGAACTGTCCTACACCCTCATCAGAAGCAGGCAATGGCTTTGGGTTTTCCCAGCGGTGAAGAAGTTGAGAATTGCCTGTGTGTAACCTTTCAAGAGAGCATACAGCTGTGGGAGGTATTGTTTTTCAGGCTCGACATAGACAAGGCCCCTGCTCAATCATTAAGAAATGCCACAAAATTCCCCAAGTACTGGCAGTGCTTGCCTAAGCTCAGTACTGGCTGCAGCCTTAGCCTGCTGAACTGAGGTCCTGGGTGCCCTGCTACAGAAAGGATTTTCAAACCACATCCTAAACATTCACTGTACAGGAATTCCACTACAAGAATGGTGACTTTGTTCCACCTCGGAGTTGGCCGTGTTTCAAGCAGTGAGCTAAGTGGTTTGGGATCCTCCTGGATGACACTGAGGAGTGCAACAGAAATGTCAGCTATGAGTGAAAGGCTTCTCTATAACTGTACTGCCATTCTATAGCCATATGTTTCTCCTGAGGGTTGCCAGTGACTGGGTTTCCCCTTTTGAAAAGCCCTGTAAGCACATGCAAAACCAAGCCTTTACATAATACAATGGGGCGTATCATTCATTAATGTGCAAATAGGTCGCTCTCCACTTGCCCTCCCACTCGCTTCCTTTCCAGCTAGCTTCAAGCTTCTGTAGAAAGAGCTTAAATGTAAGTCACCAATATTCCTGATTTAGCACAGCAGGGAAAAGACATGACTTTCAAAGGCAAGAGGGATGAGCAGAGCACACCGTGTTCTTTCCTCTCTCTAAGCTTTATCCCATTATGTTAAGGAAAAAACACAGCCTAGAGTCAACAACCCATGGGCAAGTAAAACAGGATCAAGGGTCCAACATCAGCCATTAACTGCAGGGTATTTTGAGACTGATGCACATGCACGTGATTTACACGAACCCTGGCAAAGGTTCCACGCTGTCTGCAGCACGTTAGGCCTGAATTATGCACCAAGAAGTTCAAATTCATGCAGAGTGGATTTATACACACCACGCAGTGGTAAATTGCAATGGGATATCAAAAGTCAGGGGCAGAGGAAAGCGTGTGCCATGGGATCGTGCCAAGGATAAAGAAAATGGGGGGGAGTTGCATTGTAGATTCTCAACTATGGCCTCACCAGTGTTCTTTGACATCACAGAACAGAACTGGTTCTCAGACAAATCAGAAAAGCAAGGGAAAAAAAAAAAAGACAGCTGCAGAGGAGGAATAATAAAGAAGACAGAATTAGCACTTTGCATGTTCGAAGTGTTGTACAAACATTAGCTAATCAATCAACTAATCGCCTAATTAAAAGAGTGACCAGAAAAAGGAGATAGCAGAAGAAAAGCAGGAAGGTGTGGAGAGAACAGCAAAGTGCTGGGACATGAGAGGCAATACATGCTTCTATTCACCCAGGCCACATTACCAGGGCAAACTTGTGCCAAATTGCCATGACAATAATTAGCCAGAGTTCCCTGACAGATCATTATGAGAACATTAACAGGGCATTAGCAAGAATTACCCATTTTTCACACATTGATTAGGTGCCATTGCTGGTTCATTAGAGTATTGGCTTTTAATAGCCCCACTCCAACTAGCAGCAGCCCTTCCTTCCCTCCCCTGCTCACTCAGCAGAGATCCCAACCACTTTAATTCCAGCTAGGCAGCTGACCTGGTCCCGTGCTGAGTCTCACAAGCACATGGCCATATGCTGCATAGAAGGAGCATCTCATTAATCTGTCCAGGTTAGGGAGAGGAAAGTGGTGGCTTTGCACCACAAGCAGTCGTTAATCTTCCTCAGGAATCTATACTGCTAATGGAGGCTGGCACAGGGAATAGGCCACTCCCTGACCAGAAGCATCATTCTCTGATACCAAAAAGGCCTCTTCCTCCCCTCTAGTTCCTTCTCAAGACCTGCACTGGGAGGGATGTTTCTGTGTCTGTCACTCCCAAGGAGCTTCTGTCATACCTGCTGACAACTCTCTTCCATCCGTGCTTCCCCAACTGCTACCTCTCACCCCACATTTTGATTATTTCTACCCATAAGCAAGGATGTGTAACAGGGAAAGTGCTGCAAAAATGCTTCAGAGGAGCCACAGGGGAAGGTCAGGTCAAGAGGATTGTTTCTCACAGCAGGCAGGTTCTGTACTGTGTTTCTGGCAACAAGACCAAACCAAAAAGATTAAAAAGAAAATCAAGGAGACATGACAGAGGAATCTGTCTCCTCCTTTTCCTCTGAGGTCACATCACCTGTCCACCTACATCCAAAATAACACTTCAGTTGAGTCATCCTTGGGAAGATACAGCAATCCTCTTAGTACTATTACACAACTGATTAAGTCTCCCTAATCTATCCATATCCAACATGGATACCCCATCTAGACCCGGGGCACCTCTCCCACGCAGAGCTCACACTTTCTTTCTGAGGCTACTCGTTAAAACAAGGCACGTTGCAGTGTGCAAGACGGGCTCCTGAGATGACAAGAGCTGAAATTTCTGCAGGCATGGCTGGATTATAGGACAGCTGAGTGGGTGTATAAGTCACCAAGTCCAGTCCTGCAAAGATGAGGACAAAGCTAGTATGCTTCAACGCAGAGAGAAATGGATGAGAAAAGGCACAGAAGAAGGCAGGAAGGTTCACTCATTTGACACTGAGAAAGCAAAGGAGAAAGTAAACACTTCAGAGAGTTAGAAAAGAAAGAGACAATACAGAGAAAGATCAGTCTCAGAAGAAGGTTGTGTTGCTGGAAATATCTGAAAAATACACGTGGGAGATGAATGGGACAATGCAGTTTACAGAAAGGTAGAGAATCAGAGGGGATGTGAAAGCTGGATGAGAACCATCATGTTTAAAGTCATGAAGGCAAGGACAAGGAAATTCAAAGGGAATCGGACAAAGCAATGCAAACAGAAAGGCAAGGTGCTCTGCACGGCAGAGGAAAAGGGGCAGTTTTAGTACGCCACAGGAAGCAAGCTGCTGTTCAAGCAAGAGAGGCAGAAGAGGTTACAACAATCAAGACTAAGGAAGGCTAAGGCATGAGCAAAGGGTCTCAGCACTGATAAAGAGAAGAATAGATGGATTTTATATACCTGGTAGAGGAAGACACATGTTGGGGATAAATGCAAGGGGGAAAATAACTGGCCTCCATATTTCATGAGTACCTGACCAGGAGGATTTTTTCATCATTTGGAGTTATAAAAAGACTGAAGTGAAGAGAATTCAAAGGAAATGAGAAGCAGCTTTTTAACACTATTCAGCCTGAGTTGTGAGCACTTGTTGATGGAGAATTGCAGAGACAGTGTGAGACAGGTCAGAGTACAGTATGTCTAGAAGCTGCTTTAGGTGGCTGAACCTGGATATGGCAGTGCGATCATCTACAAAGCAGACATCAAGGACAAAGCCCTTTGAGAGCCACTGTACTCATAAGGATGGGGTGCTGGCAGACAGAACACTGTGTGTGATACAAGGTTGGAAGTAGAAAGCTGAGTAAGGGACTGCGCTACAAAAAAAAAAAAGGGAGCACCAGGAGAATCCTGCCATCTTCTACAAAGAAGCTGATTGAGGCTGTGCACTGCCCATAAAACACAGAGGACACATTAAAGAGGGTTTGAGTTAGAACAAGAGAAGAGAAGAATCAAACAGCAGCTGACTACACCAACAGTTCAGAAGCAAAGGGAAGGGGCAAATCGATGCACTAGGTGCCTATTTAGTCTCAAGCACAGCCCCATGGTTCATGTGAATCTATGCTGGCTAACTCTGGGAGTCAGAAGAAGACTGATTTTGGGGGAAAGAGGCAGCGTGCTAAGCATGAGTAGTCCATGACTGAGGAGTCCTACACTCTTTCAGTGGGACATCCAGACAGCTGTATGGTCTAAGTCATGGAGCCACTTAGCAAGGGATTGCAATTTGTCCCAAGGCCAAGGGTAAACCTGACAGCTGCTCTGTTTTTCTCCTCTGATGAATATTAATCAGGAATTCACCTGCTATTCATGAGGACCCTCTGGATACTGCCGGACTCTGGTGAAGGAAACCACTGCATTCATTTTTTCATACGGGGTATGTCTGTGCTTGGGGACTACAGCAGTGCACTACCATTGCAATCCTCTGCTACTGCCACGTGGGCAAAAGGAGGGACAAGGGACTGCCACACTAACTCCCAGCACCTCCTCATCATCCCTTGCAGTGAGTTAACCCCAGAATAGTTGGGGGAGCAGGATCCAGGTGTCCCTCAGAAGTGCCCAAAGCGATATGGGAAGAAGGGCTCTGCAGAGCAGGGCTGGTGAATGCGGAGGCTGGTGCGCTGACAGGTCTGAGCAGTGCTGCTGAAGGCAAAGCAAGGCTGAGCTTTTACCCATCCCTGGCCTTCAAAACGAGCCAAATGGAGGCCACACAGGAGGAAAAAGGACAGGAGGATGGGTGGGAGCGAGGGCGTGAGCATGGTGTGGGAGGAAAGAGCCTGACCATCCCTCCATCATAGCAGGTGGGGGTTTCAGGGGATGCAGCAGACAGGCAGTGAGCTCTGTGTTGAGTGTAAATTCACAGGAGGCAGGCAGGGCACCAGGGCTGTGATCCCGACCTTGGGCCAAGGCAATCTGCTTTTTAACCAGTGTAACTGTAGTCTAGTCTGCAAACAGATGGTAGGGAGAGGAAAATACACAGGATACAAAAGTAGACTTCAGAGTATCTGCTCCAAACCCAGTCAATCTTCAGCAGGAAGGCAATTAAAGAGCAAAAAAGTAAGGAAAATCCTCTGTTCAGCATGACTGGTGAAGTTGGATGCAAAAGACCTGTCCCAAAGAGCTCAATGGTTTGGCGTTCTTTGGCTGAAATGTAGAAGCCATCTTAGTCAGCCACTGCTTCAAAGGGATAACAAAGAGGAGGGTTTGTTTGTTGTTCTAGCCCATCCTCAGTTCCTGTCCTGAAACTATCAGCTATCCTGAAAACTTGCACTCACACTGTTGCTTCCTGTCCTAGGGCACTGTGAAGAGTATTTTGCTGTGACAGGTCCACACACAAAGACGTCAAATAGCAGGCAAGTGACATGAACCCTTAATGTGCACAAAACCTGCAAGATACCAGCATACTGTGAGCAGCAACAGACCTGAGAAATCCTGAGTTCAAACACTCAGAAATATGCCAGAAAAGTTCAGACCTGGCACTGAATTTTGCTGTGAACTCACTAGGGGGTGAATTCACACAAATCTCTTGGTTGCTGCCTTCTCAGCATAAATCTGTGGTGTCCGGGGTCACTGCACCTGGTATCCCTGCTCACTGCCCTGGGTCATGGATCCACTGGTCATTAGATTGAGACCAAATTGCTGTAGCTTAAACTACTTCATGGTTTCATGGTTTTGCCTCAGATTTCAATCCTGGAATCCATAGTTTCGACAGTCCGAAATGTATTTCGGAAACAGATAATCAAGTAATAAAAGATGCATGTGAACTACTGTACTTGCTGGTATTAAAACACTGACCCTGGTATACATTTGGGGACCATTATCAAGTACCAAAAGAAGTACTCAGCAGGAAGTTTATAAAATCCACCTACTAAAACCAGTTTGTACATCATCAGTACCCAGCAGCAGTGTAATAAGTGAGGACCCAAAATCACAATTCTTTAAGACACTAAATATGCTTCTAATGAATTTACCTGGTGTCCTTCCACATCCATTGCAGAGTCATCCTTGCTCAAATGCTCAAATGCTCTGCAAGTTCATGTTGATGGGCTGTGGACTGTTAAGTAAGGTATGTTTTTTTATAACTTTCTGAATTTCTGATGCATTCCATTACTTAGAAGAGCCTTGGTTTTCAGACATAACAATTCACTCCCCACCCTCATCTCCAAGTGCACCTCCAGTGGAAGTAACATTGCTTAAAGTACAGAGATGTGTTTGCAAAAATAATACTTTGCTTTTCTGTTTTTCTTTTGTTACAATGATCTTCACTAACGCACATGCCTACGAAGGATCCTTTCTGTGAACATGAGAAACCCTGCTGCCTTCATACTACTGTAGGGGAAACTCAAGCAGGGAGAAAACACATGGCCCTTTAACTGGGAACTTGGAGGACAGCACTGATAGTTAATTGCTGGCCAGAAAAGCTGTGGATGCCCCATCCCTGAGAGTGTTCAATGCCAGACTGGATCGTGCTTTGAGCAGCCTGGTCTACTGGAAGGTGTCTCCACGCATGGCAGGGTCCCTGGAACTAGATGATCTTTAAGGTCCCATCCAATTAAACTCATTTTATGATGGTCCTATAAGGCCTCTTTAGTAAGAAATTAATGCAAACCCTGGCAGGAACAAAAGCAGACCTGCCTTTGACCTGTCTCCAAACTGTGCTCTAGACATGGCAGAGTGGGTGCTACCATCTCAGACTGGGAAACAAAGCAGAATTTGTGTCTCCCCTAAAGGAAAAATGCAAGGGGATACGGATGCTTTGGAAAAACAATGACACGAGGGAAGGCATGTGTTATGCTTGAATATAATCCTGCCAGTGTTGCTCTCCTACCCTGCAGCTCCCCCTCTCTCCCTGCCCTAAGTTTCCCAAAGCCAGCTCTGCCAAGACCCCTTGTTCCTGCCCTGTGGCTCCTGGACATGCCAATCTTGCATTCCACCAGAAAGCTCTGCCAGCAGAAGAAGACTGGGCAGTGCTCTGACTGTGTTCCCTCATGAAAAATGACACTTCCAAAACAAATGTTTCAGCTTAATGGATGTTAGGCTGCTGTAATTTTAAGTCATTAAACTTGCAACTCTGACAAACACTCTCAGTCTGTTCCTTCCAATTACCAGGACCAAGCAGATTTAGACAGCGGAAATACAGCAGGCTCTCACATTTCTTTACTATAGCCTGACTTCTTGTTATTTTCCCTTTCCTCACTCCACTCTCGCCCTTCCTCTGCTTATTTATTGCACTAGTGGTGCTGTTATGCCTTGCAAATCCTTTTGCAGAGCAACATCCCCTCTCAGCCAGAGTTTTCACAGAGAAATTCTTTCCCCATTCCTCATTGTTTCCCTGCTCATTAGCTTTGCTAAGCCCTTTTGGCTGTGAATGTACAGCAGCATTTACGCTGACTGACAGTGACCGAGCAAGAGGACACTGACATTATTGCCTCTCAACTTGCTGGAATCTGCTGTTATCCAGCGGTCTGACTGTCTGAATTCCCTCTGACTTTATTGCAGCCTTTTCTTTGACTTGAGTCTCTCCTCCTTATCTGCATTTCCTTCCTCTCCTTTATTTTCTTCTCTCTACCCCTCACTGCTCTTGAGCCCTGTCCTACAAACTCTCTGAAAATACCCCCTGGAAGAGGCTGTTGTTTGACAATTGGCTCTGCTGGTGAGCTGATGGAAAAGTATATGCACTGGAAGATTGCTGCACCAAAGACCATCACCCATCCTCCCTGCAGAGTGTCCACCTTCGTCAGATCACATGAAACCCCTCCCCAAAATGCAGGAGTGGTCAGACCACCAAGATCAATGCACTCAGATGTATGTGATAACAAGAAACAGCATGGGAATGTTCAGTGTAGAGCAGTCCCTGAGAAGAAAAGACGTACAATTAACCATTAGGCTATTCTGCTTTTCTGCCCCACTTACTCCTCATTCTCTCTCATTTCCAATATGCTTTTTATTTTAATATCTTTCTTCCCTTTTTTTTCTTTTCTTCATCCTCTTTCTTCTCCTCTTGCTTTGTTCTCTTGCTCTTGGAATCTACCTTTCTCCCCCTTGGCCAAGCATACATTGAATATCAATGTCAAAAAATAAAATAAAGACCTCAAGGGTTATGAATTATCTGTCCTATTTTAATAATTAAAGATGAATACACAGGGCCAAGGCAGCTTAGGCATTTCTCTGAACAATCACATAATATCAGAAATGTCTTGCATTGCCCCTAGTGAAATACATCAAAGAAACTCCCACCCCTGTATATACAGCAGTCGTCCTAGTCCTGCCCTGAGACCATTTGGCAGCCAGTCAACCTGGGTTTGACTGGGGACTATATATTTAGTTTCAATGGATAGGATTTGATGGGTTTTGATAATTTGCAACTTCCAGCTAAAGAAAAGCAGCTTATTATTAAATGCAAATAAAGTGAAGTCCAGCTGTCTGGATGCAGATAGCAATTACAAAAAGCTCATGAGGCCCTCTGGACATCTTAACTTGTCTAAAGAACATGGTCAGAGAAAACCTGGGCTTCAGATGAGCTGCAGCCAGCAGTATCTCAAAAGAGTGACAGAGGTGACTTCAGAAAGCAGAGGCAAAAAAGAAGACTGGGAGAACTGAGATAGAGAGAAAGGAATGGCAAAAGGCTTGTATCTTGAAGAAAAGGGCTGTCTAGTATTTAAGAGCACCCCAACTTCATTTGACAGCAAACATCATGCCCTGCTCTACAAAACAACTCTGTTAAATCAGAGACGGAGGAGAGTGCAGGACTTGCCACCTCCAACTTCTCAAAGTGTGAATGTAAGTGAAAAAAAGGAAGGACAAGACTCATGATGAACTTTCACTCCCTTAGGAAAGAGAGAAAAGCAGTGACTACATGCCCTGGCAAGAGCAGAAATTGTTTCAGGAAAAAAAAAAAGAAATGCAAAAGGAAGAAAAAATACTTCTACCCTCTGAATTACACATGGACCAGCCAGACTCTACTTTTACCCAAAGAGAGGGGCCACAGGAGACCTTCAAAACCCAGCTCTTGGGCTGGAGAGAAGTGCCACAGGTCCCAGTGGTGTCACACAATGTTGTATCCAATACCTTGACAGTAAGGACTACAGGCTGCACCCCATAGTGAAACGCTCCGAGTCTGAAGCTAAGGAAGTGGTGTGCTCCTTTTTCCTAATCCTTGCCTCCAGAAAGGCATTCAGTTGCCTCCTGCAAAACTCATGCTAACCCAGCAGCAGAGGCTGCGACACAGATGATCAGCCAGGCCGTATGGACTGCTTGGGAAAGCATGAGGGGATGCAAGTCGTGCTCAGCTCCCCGTTGCTACCTCTGTCTCCCACTCTGACATCAGATCAGAAGCCATTTCACAGCCTCTGCACCTTTTTGTTACGTGACATGTAACAAGAAGAGGAATGGTTATGTTTCACTAGCATTGCCAGAGGTGAGAATACTTTGGATGTGAAATTCAGTTCACGCTGAGCAAGGGAGACTTTCATTTTGCCCTAACTCCAACAGCTGTGTTACCAAGCCCTGATGCTGTATTTGTGTTAGCTTTTCTTTTGTCATTATTTTTTAGAGGAGAAGCAGCAGATCAGGCATCTGACTTGTTTGGTTTAATTCATCCAAATACCTTAAATGTGTGCAATGGTCTGGGTCATTTCCTTCTCAGTCCAAACAAGCTTTATCCATTATTTCCTTCTGATTACACAAACCAAAAGCAGGACTGAAACTGGCCTGATGTTCAAAGCCCCAAATCCAAACCTGTTTCACAAGCTGTTCCCTCAACTCCAGGCAGAGGAGTTCAAGGAAACAAGCCCTTGCATCTTCTTCTGTTTTTCTGTCACTCCCAGCAGGAGACAGTCAAAAAGTAGGGCAGGGACCAGTAGGGGACCCCAGGGGAGTGGGTGAGAGTATCAGTGCTCAGCAGCAACTTTCCCAATGTCAGATCCTCCACCTGTGTGGCTGTGGTGGCTCTTGTCCTCCTCCTGAAAGACTCAGAGACTGTGGCAGACTCCTGAGAGCACCTTTCCCACCCACTGCACCTGCCCATCCAAGCAGGGCTGCGGGGGTAATGGAGTGTTTGTGCATCCCTCTGGTTCAGCCCTCACAGACCCTGTCCCTAGGACTGATGAAGAAAAAAGAAAAAAAAAAAAGTTTTCATGGGATGACATAAAACAAATGAATTTTTCTTCAATAAATCATTTTAGAGAGACTATTGACTCTAGGACCTTTGAATGCATCGACCCATTCATAAAAATCTCATCTTCTCTTGGTACCTTGTACACTTTCCTTCCTTTCCCCTGTCACAACCACTACACTTCATTTTCTTTTCCTTTCTTTTGCTGTTTCTTTTCTCTCCTTTTTTTTCCATTTTGACCCCGTAATCCTATCTTAACCTTCTAATCCTCTCTGCAGTTCCCTCTTCTTCCCTGATCTCAGCTCCATATCATTCACAGGCTGCCACACTGACAGGAGAGAAAGAACAGCAGATATTTACTGAAGTATTACCATAAAGATTAAAGCTAGCAAATACCAGGACTCACTCTTTCCCTCCAGCCCTTGGCCTAATGAAAACACTGCACTCTTTCCCTTTTCTTGGAAACAAAATGACAAAGCCCTATAATCTCTAAGGTGAAAGAAAAAAGAAGACCCAAAAGTGATTAAAAGGATAGAAAAGCTAGCAGAAAGGGAAAAAGAAGTGGGAATAATATTATTTAGCACTTCTATAGGACCTGACTGACGATATTATGTCGACCTGCAGCATTTTGTGCTTTTCATGTGTTCCCTTTCTGTCTGTATTCACCTCTTATCCCCAATGCCTGGAGCATAAGTCACCTGAAGGAGGATTCTCCTTTTTGTTCTCTGCGTGCTCAGGACCCAGCAAAAAGGGACACAGATGCACAGCCTTGGCTTGCACGGCCACAGCAGGAGAAGCAGAGCTCAAGGCCCTTCACAAGGGACATAGCCCCCACCAGCCTGGGTGACTCATGCATGCTTAGGGAAGGGGCACTGCCTGGAGGAGAGCTTGGACAACCTGAGTGCTGTCTGTCCCTCAGCCTTGCTGCATCCAGGACGTCAACACATAAAGGATGAGGGAAGACCACCAGAATGAGAGAGGGAAAGGGAATGAGGATGTTGGGGAAAAAAGAAAACAAACAAACAAACAAAACCCAACAGCGCCCCCCCCAAAAAAAAAACAAAAACAAAAAAACAACCAAAAAAACAAAACAAAAAACCCAAAACCAAACAAACAAACAAACAAAAAACCCACCCCAGAAAAAAGCCCCAGAGAGTGAGGAAGAACTTCTCCAGAACATGGAAACAGAGAGCTTGGAGCAGGAGGAGGGAAAAATATTTGCGACAGCAGGAATGCAATGCCTTGCCCTCTTTGAGGACCCACCTTCTCAAAATATAACTGAAATACTGTGGCACTATAAACCAAGCAATTATGTCCAGGGAGATCAGACACACGCATGAAGATCAGCCCTCTCCCTCACTTTGACATGTTCCTGCTCCTCTTGCTTCCCCTTCCATCCAGACACAAGGGGTGCCATGCTGTGGTACCAGGAGGTGCCATGCATGAGGTACCATGCAATAAACCATGCACAGAATGTACTGGCAGAACAAATGCACCCAAGTCCTGCTATGCACAGAGCTTTATTGCAGAGGTAAAACTGCAAGAGCTGCACAGAAAATAAACCTGCACACAGAAGCTCAGCTCTGACCAGCTCACTGCAACTGGTCCTGACCAGTCTGGAAAAAGTCTTTTATGTGGAATAACAAAGAAACCAACCCCACTTAAGAAAACCAGCAACCAAAAAACCCAAAACCAACCAAAACAAACAAACAAACAAACAACCCTCCCAAAAAAACAAAGACGAAAAAACCCAAAATCCCAAACTCAACCTGCCTATCTTTTCCGTAGGTCTAGACAACTTAAACAATTATAAAGAGGAGCTCAACACAACTTTGTCTTTCTTCACATGTAAAGTTCACAACAGTGTTGCTGGACACCTCTGCCCAAAGAAAGAGGCTATTTATTCATGGCAGACAAAGCTGATGAGTAAACAGGTGCATATCACCCTCTCCCTATGCACTGGGTATCGTGCACGTGCCCGGACTGCTTCCATCAAAAGATCCCAAAGCACTTGATGAATAGTCCAATAAAGCCTGGCAGCACCTTTGGGAGATGAAGAAGGAACTATGAATGATCACTTCAGTCATCACAGAAGGGCATCTCCCTTTAGACATGAAAAGCAGAGCTTGTTAGCAGTGCACAGATGCACTGTAAGACAGTTTAAGGAAACAAGAGTTAAAAGTACAGGGGCAATGAAGTAGCTAACCTAAAGTGGAATTTGTCCAGAAGACAATAAAGTGACCCTGCTTTTACCAAGCATTACTTAACACCTCTCATTAACAGAGGTCAAAACTCGTTTTGTAGGTGTTACATATTTTTATCCCTATCATAGAATGTATAAGGAAAAGGAAAACAAGGAAGGGGAAACAGTGTGCCAAAGTCCACAGAAAGTAAGAAGCAGACTAGAGAAAAAACCTTGGGTTTCCCAGGCTTGCTATCCTATCTGGTATGCCATCTCCCACATTATCTCTATGCTCATTGCATCTGGCCACATCTGCTTTTAAGACATTTTACTGATGAGGTGAGACCCTATGCATCCAGCCATTCCAGGTTACAAGTCAACAGGCCAAGCTTTCAGTGCGTTCTCACTGCACACCACAGATTCCCCCAGCAGTCATCACCTTCCTCTGTGTCACAAGGCACAGTATATGCTTAACAAACATCTGTGACCACCGCACCAGCACTTCCCCCTGCAAACATCTTGGCTGAAGAGTGTGGTGAAGAGCAGAACCTGAGCCAGGCACTGCCCAGGCTTTGCTCTGCAGGATGCCCCAACACAAAATGCTTTAGTGTACAGAGCAGCAGCACAAGTTAACCTCTGCAGCTTATAATGTTCTGCTTTCTGGGAAGAGGGCTGGAGCACTGCTTGGAGGACCTGTCATCCTCCTGGGGTTGCATTATTTTCCCAGAGATGAGGAGGACCTCAACTGGTTTTGTGTTTCAATGGCAGTGGCACAGAGGGCATCCAGAGTCTCTTTTGGACAAAGCTGGAGTATACTTGGGAGTCATCAAAATTTGTTGGCCCATTATGTCCATGCCAGATAGTCAGATAAAAAAGGACTGCCTGACAGAGCCACGCTTTGTGTCAGACAGACTTGGTTGGGCAGGCTCCAAGGTGCTTCTCCTCCCTACTGTTTAATTACTGTGAGTAGAGGTTTTAACAGAGAGAGATGCTATTTGAGACAAGGCTGGTTAGAGAGATAGCCAGGTCCTTGGAGTTAGTAATTAATTACCAGGCATTCTCAGTCTTACGACATTAACTGCTTACCCTTTTAAATAGTAGTAAATTGGAGATACGTGTCTAATTAGAGTTGTAAAATGCTTTAGAGGATTGAACAGAGAGAGAGAACTTACAGAGATGGAGTAGGAGGCAAAGTGCTCTCTGAGAGGAAAGGAGATGTGGGAAGGGGATGATATGAAAGGCTGTTTTGGTTTGCCAAAGTCCTGGTTATCTGAAGGGACTTCCAGCTCTGTAAGGCTCCACAGGTGCATGTTCCCAGAAGAGAGGAACCAGGTAGAGTACTGGATGTGCACAGGGCTGATTTTTTTTCCTAGAAGGCCTCAAACAGGCCTTGAACTCTGCCACTACTATCAATCTAGCAGTGACTGTATTTCACATCCTAAGTGCAGCCATATCCCCATCCACTCCAAAGATTTCAGGGAGTACATACCAATAGGCTGTACTAAAAACTCACTAGGTTGGTGTTACTTTTAGGAGATCAAAATTTCTAGGGGCTTTCACTAAAGAGACAGGTCTGGATTTACTGCTCTTCAGAAACACACACTTAGAATATCAACTTCCTCCACTTGCCTCTTAATTTAAATAGGGAAAAAATAATAGAAAGTAATCTATTCACTGCTGGATTTCTGTTGAGTATCATGTGATCTCAGTCTCTGCTACCAGCAACTTATTAGAGTGTATTTCAGGTCAAAACCACACCAAAGCAGTGTATTTTGTGCAAATGCTTTTCACTTGCACATTTGTACTCTCCAGCAGGCTCTCCTGGGACCTGAGGTCAATCATATGATTTAAGAAGTGTTACAAAGCAGAAGGACTTCTTGTCTCATAAGAAGTAACATAGCTCAAATAAAGTACAACTGAAATAATCAGAGTGGTCTAATATGTAGTCAAGTTAACAAGCAGGTCCAAACAAGTTTGCTCTAAGGCAGCATGTATTGAACATTCCTCCTTTTCTAACTCTGATTTTTAAAGTTATATCTCCATTAATGCATCCATGCCCATTTCTTCCCACCTGAATACTTTTCCCCCTACTTCCTCACCTGTAAAAAATAATCTAATGACCTTTGAAAGATGCTGATGGGAGTTGTATTCCAATGATGTGCAGAGTGGCAGAGTTCTGGGGATGTTTCTGCTTTGGTGCAGCAGGAGGATTGGTTTGGCAATGGTTTTTTTGCCAGACAGCTTTGGGTTGCCTCTACTCAAAGACACGACTTAGTATCTTCTATCTTTATGGGACTAAGTATTGGAGACAGCAGATTCCTTGGGCAAAATCTTTTGTATGATAAGATTATAAACAAAAAAGATGAGTTATAATCAAAGCTTGACACTTTTCAAAGGCACTGAGTGCAACAACTGTCTGAATGTCTGAATTCCGATTAGTTTAATTACAATCTGCTTTCCAAAACAGTCCCTGCAGTTCAAACTGGATGCTTTCTTCTTCTTTTCTTGTCTTGAACCCACTGTCATTTTCTGTTTAATGCTTACAGGATTCCACCTCAGAAGTGACTGAGCCTGACTGATGAGCAGAGCACAGCAACCTCTCCACAGGAGCATTCTTACACCATTACCAGAGGTGACACCTCACCTCAAAGATTCCAGGGAAGGCAATGAGACTGCCTAATGAAACAGTAAATTTTAGAGGGAAGGAAAAAAAAAGAAAAAAAAATAAATTAAAAATAAAAAATAAAAAAAAAGAGGGCTCCATAAAACAAGAGCTCAAATGAGGAATATGTTGACTCAGTTTATAAACAAGTGAGAAAAAGGCATTCTGCTGGGCTATACCCTGTCCAAAGCAGAAGCACTGACCAAGCACATAATGTCAGATGATGCACATTCTGGAAGGAATTACCTGAGTTAGCTTGTTCATTTCTAAACTAAATACAGTCGTTCAGAAATTAGCTTTAATGCATGGCCAATGCCTAAAAAAATCCTCTGTTCAGAATGGACAAGAACCCAAACATAATGATAGGATACACTGAGATAAAGAAAAAAAAAAAAAAAAAATGAAGCTAAGTGTGGTACTATACTGCAATACAATGTCCCATATCAGGTCATCCTATCTGCAAAAGATGCAATAGAAATAAAAAGGGTTCAGGGACAGGTGACAGCAATGAGTTAGAGACCTCACAAAATATCTGTAAGAGGGGAGATTGAAAACACTGAAGCTTTTTGCTTCAAAGAAAAAACAAAGCAGGTTGGAGAGTGAAGGATATATAAAATAATGAAGAATACAGCAAAGGCAAACACAGTGATAAAGGTAGGGAACATCCCAAACAACAAACACTACCCATGCATGGCTGGATTTGCTGCTCTCCTACCAAGTGCAATAATGTGTGTAATTCACAGCCCCAAGGCAGTGTCCAGCCCTAACACTATGCCAAAAAGCAGTACATTACAGGATATCAGTGGTCACTTTATGCATGATGGACAAATCCTTGCTCATGACCCCTTACCCCAACACCAATGATATCAATCCTCTGGCTTCAGACTGTGAGCAGGAAACAATCTGTCCAGGACACAGAAATTTCTCCTCTCAGCAAGTTATTTCTATGATTCTGCATATTTTCCCACTTTGGAGGTTTTTGTATTTTCTTATATAAGGTGAATTTAAAAATGCAAGATACTGATGCAGAAGAGTTCTGCTATCATCTGCTGTTTCTTAAATTCTTCTGTTTGGGAGGAAATTCATATATGCTAAACAAGAGTCTGTTTGAAAGGCACTCTCTTTTAAGGACTTTTAAGTGTTCAAGCAAGAGAGGAAAATGATCATCCTGTGTTTTAATGAGTTCATGGAGGACCTGAAAAGAAACTTCCCATTCAGATGGCTTGTGTCCCAGCAGCTGAAAATTCCCCCCTGTATCATGCCACCCCTAGTGACTCTGTGATCTCCACAAAATGCTGCATCTGGCATTCCGTGACCAATCAAGGAGTTCACTTTCTCAGTAAACTTCTAGGGAACAGACAGCTTGTTTCAACAGATTTATAGTATCAACCCCTGAAAGGACCTGCCACCTACGTAGTTCCAAGATTTACAGGCCTGTCATTTCCTATGACCCCATCTAGATCTTCCCAGCAGAGCTGTGTGAGCTGTTACACACTTTTAACCACCTTTTTAGATATCCTGCTTTACTCCTTTCCAAAAAAAAAAAAAAAAAAAAAAAAAGTGAATAAGCACATCAAAACCCAACAAAATACTTTGCACTGCCATGTGTAGGTGTCTCCTCTCAACTTCCACCCTTCCCTTACAGAAATGCATAAAAGTAGCTTCCTCCTTTTCAAAGATGCTCATTCTTTGGACCAGAATCTCCATTTCATTGAGGAAAACACTCTGATGAAAAACACCAGTCCTAGATTTCCTTGGAAACACAAAAGAAGTAGAGTGTTCCCTCCCACAGCTTCATTTCCACTAAATTTGAACTGCCAAGATCTGGCCTTTCTGACCACAATTGAGGAAAGATGACCTCCTGCTTCTGCATTACTTTATGAGACATTAATATGACATTCTAGTCCAGCAGCCAGTTAAGCAGCACAGCTTTGAACAGGACCTAAAAAGTGGAGTTCCAGCCTGCAAAGATTTTGGTCACCTACGTCTGCCACTAATTTGATGAGACAAGTCTCCTTTTCAAGCCTGAGTTTCCCACACTAAAAAATGGAGAAAAATAGTGGCTTGTCTCAAAGGGGAAATCAATTAAAATATGTTGAGATTCAGAAATGGCAGGGGCTACTGAGCTAAATAATCTCAAAGTACTCATATGACCCAGCATAGATCTGACATCAACTTTTCTACGCATGTTTTTAATAGAGGTTAACATTTTCATTTTCTCTGAGCATATTTTAGCCTCTATCACATAAAAGCAAGGTCTACGTAAGGCTCCAACAAGCAGAATGCACAATCATTAATTTTTGCAAAGCAGCCTTGGTGTCTGTGAAAACACTCCAGGTAACTCAATAAATTAGAATAATAAACACAAAGGAAACCAGAGAACGAGCAAGGACAGGGCAGAAATCACACGCAGAGACCGACAGCATAATATATGGCACAAGAGCAGTCCAAGCTGGGCCTCCGTGAGGCACTGGGGAGCTCCTGGGAGGCACGCGTGAGGTGGAGGCTTTCCAAGCCTTGGTACTGTTCCCTATTACTCCCTGAATCTCGTGATTTTAATTCAAATATCAGTGTGCACACGCTGCCAGGGCCTCTCCCCACGATGCCTGCAGGGAGATGTCCAGCTGGCAAAGTGCAGCACGGCCCCTGTAGCCACAAACCCCCAGCAAAGGAACTCCTGCAGATGCAAACACGAGCCTCAGCAGCAGCAAGCAGTGCCCAGGGCTGAAACGGTGCTGCAGCAGGGCATGTCCGGCTGCTGTCAGGAGGACAGAGCCAGCTGCGGGGATGGAAAGGGATGGAAAGGGCTTCAGCTGCCCAGAGGTGGGAAGCAATACCCTCTGCCTGAAGGCAGGGAGCAGAGGAGAGGGAGGATGAACAACCCAGCTTCTAAATGGGTTACTTTCAGCTCCTTACGCAATCTGCACTCCTACAGAAGCAAATCAACCCCCGAGGAAGGCAGAGGGAATCTTTAGTGCTGGGAAAACATATTACTTTCTTGCTCTTAGCACCCCTTTCTGGTGTTGTGGTACTGGCAGTACCCCAACAAAGTTCTCCTGAACTGGGGGGGTCCCCACAGTACTCTGTCCTGGCATCCCTGTATCCCTTATGCTGCTCCAGACCCATTTCTTTCCTCAACATTTCAGGTTTATGCATCTTAATGGCTCACTTCTGCAGCTACTCATATTTCAGTCCCAAGTCTCTTCTGAGCAGAAACTGCTGTTCACGTAAAAAATGATGAGGACAATATGAAAGAATCAGATTGTGAGGAAGGATTCAGCAAACTTGTTCCATTTTTTGCCTGGATCAAGCCCTGAACCCACAGGAAGCCTCCAGAGGTACTCTCTGCTGCAAACGTTCTGTGACATTTAAGAGACCTCCCAGTGAGTCCTGGGAGCAGAGCGATGGACTTCTAGGGGATAGTTCTGTCTTTGCCACGCAAGGAGCTGATGCTATTTATAACAATTCCTGCTGTCCCCAACTGGGCATGAAGACAATCAGCATCTGTCCAGACCCTGGGGAAAACTGCAGAACCAGAGATGTGCTATATGTGTCTGTGCAGTGCCTGCTGCTCCAGCGTGAAAATGGCAGGGTGGGCAGAGAGGAGCTGTGAAGGGCTCAGCCAGGGCTGGGGAGATGAGGGGCTGGGGAAAGGGGATGGTACCAAAGGGGGTGGGGTTTTGCATGCGAGTGTCTGTTACTTGAGACCATACAGATGGTTTCTCTTTAGCTGTGGTTTTGATGGTTTTTGAAAAAAAAACCACCCTGCCTACTCTGCTGGAGGCCCTTTCCTGCCAAAGCCAAACCTGGAGCTCCCAGACATAGGAGGAGAGCTCAAAGGGCTCTGAAAACAGAGAGTGCATTATGCTGGGGAGCTGGGAACTGGAATTCTATACAGGTAGTCTTGTGTGCTTTGTCTGCTTGTTCTGACAGGGCAAAGCCCAGGAGCAGCACTCTGACCTGGTCCTCCTGCCTGGCAACTGGTTTCCCCACAGCCTGCCTGCACCACCCTCCTCTATCTGCCAGCAGCCCCCCCTTCCTCCCACCCTGTCCTGCACAGCAATCTGCTGACTGAAATTCCTTTGGCTTGGAGAGGGGCCCTGCCTGTTTCCCCCCATTGCTGCTGCTCACACGGAAGCTTCCTCTCCCTTACTTTCCTCCCTGACACATCCAGATTCCCTGCAAGGAAAAACCCCCATGTTGCAAGGCCTTTCTGGGGCACGGGTCTCCTGTTCCTCTCCCCTACGCCAGCGGCAGCACACACATTTGTTTCCTTGCTCCATTAAGCCAGTAAATGAGGCTGGCTTAGCTCAGCACCGTGAGCTGGTGCTCTGAGCCCAGGATGTGTCTCAGCACAAGAAATAACACTGATGAGCACAAAGGAGGGATTTGTGAGTTTGGCACCATGCTGTTCTACCCCCTGACACCGAGGAGAGCAGCTTCTGGAGACCAAATCAAGCAAGCTAATGCAGCTTGCAAATGTTTTGGGGGTTGGCCAGGTGACCATGCTGCCTTCTTTGAGGCCATCCACCCTGCTCCAGGAGAAGATAAATCAATGCAAGGCAACATCTGCCAAGATATTGACTTTGGCTCTGCTCACGGACTGCCTGCACTTCAGAGATGGGTAATATTCAGCTTGATTATCTCTCACCGCCAAGAGGAAGTTTCTCTCTATGCTTAAAATCACTGGGATGAGCCAAGGAGGAATCGATCTGTGGGAGAGAAATGCTGACAAGAAAACACCAGTCAGAGACAGGATGAGAGTGGACGATGGGTGAGCAATGGAGACAGCCTCTGGCAGCTTGCCTGGCCAGGTTAGAAACAGCCTGAGCCACTACAGCCAAAGAAAGATTAACACCAAGCACATTACTCCAAACTTTACAGCAGGCCCCTTTATGCTCTTCCCCTCCTTCCCTGAATAGCTTTTCCTCTCTTAAATTGCTCTTCAACCTCTTAAAACATCCTTTCTGTACTCACCCCTACATCCTCACTGCACTGGAGTTTTCTTATTGCTTCACATGCACCCAGCTCACTGCTAAAGGCATGATGCTCAGTACTTGCAAGGCTTGCCACCTGCTCCACTCATCACCTTATGTCACCTCCCTAGTGGTGAAAAGCCCCAGGAAAACTCATAAATTGCACCACATCCCCCCCCTCATCAGGTAGGCTCAAATCCTCATGGGCTCATATACCAATGCAAAAAGTGATTTCATACCGATAAAAGGTGACATTTCATTAACAGAACATGCTGACAAAGCTTCATGAAGTGAGCATTCAGCAACATCATCAAACTTTCCCAGGATAAAACACTGAGCCTTCGACTTGTTTTTCTCCACCACGCTTGCGGTAAAACATCCTGTAGGTCCTGCAGCCCTCCAAGGACAGCAGAAAAGGAAAAAAAAAAAAAAAAATCTGTAGTCTCTGCAGAAGAAAATCAGTTTTAGGGATGGTTTTGACACTGATTCTTACTTCTGTTTGCCTGATAGGTTAAGTGTCACATGCTCAGACTGGAGTGACACTGATGTCAGTCTCCTTGGAGCACATCGTGCTCCCGAGATGGAAAGGATAAGGTCAGCCACAGCTAAAGGAACGGGTAAGGAGCTCCTGGCCAGGCTCACTCAGCATCTCACTGAGGCACTTCCCTGAACCTTTCAGCTGTGTTTCTGCCTGTGCTTCTGCTGAGCCTGAAGGCAGCACAGAATCAAGCAGCAGAGGTAGAAGAGACCCAAAGGAACTATCTAGTCTGTTCTACTCTGTGAAAGACGGATCAGTTCTACTTCGTCATTTGTGGCATCTGTCACTCCTCGTACATGTCTAGTCTGTCCTTAAAGCCCTCCAGTGATGGAGTTACACAGCCTCCCAAGGAAATTTGATTCAATGTTTTGCTATCTTTACTGCTGCAGAGCTTACTGACATTAAACCTGTCTCTCTTGCTACAGTCTTAAACTACTCCTCATCTTCTTCTGCAGAAGACATAATTTCTTTCTTTTGTATCCTATGTACCTGCCTGCTGTTATGCATATCTCATGTTTAGTCCTCTCTTCTTTAGTCCTAACAGCCCCCTTTACATCCATCTCTCCTCACGAGTATGCTGTCTAGACTTGTGATCATTCCCACTTCCCTTTTCTGGAGTCTATCCAACTGGACCACATCTCCTTAGAAACATAAAGCACTCCAAGGAGTCACAGGACCCTACTGCAGTGATCAGCAAGCAGCCAGCACTACCACTGAAACAGGGGCACAGCTTCAGCACAGCACATCAATGCTGTAAAATCTAATTTGTGGCCTTCCTTCTCTCTGCTCTGGGAGCTGGATGCTTCCCCCACTTTGAGCTTTCTGTGGGGGAAGAAAAAAAAAAAACCAAAAAACAAAAAACATTTAAAAGGCTAACTGATCTGACCATGTCCAAAGTCCTTGACCCACCTGGCCTGCATTTAAGCTCTACTTCCCCAGTCAGGGAAGAACAAAGCTGCACGTGTTCCTCCACCTTGGGACACACTTTTCAAACTGATAGACCTGCATGCCTCTGACTCATTGCCAGTACTGGAGACCAGCCAGGAGAATAGGAAGGAAAGAAATGCCACTGTAAAGGCCAATGAATACGCATGAAGTATGTTACGCAAGAACCCCCGTGGACCCCCTTACCCAGGTAGAAGTCCTACAGATGGCCCATCCCTAGCCACAGTTGATGCAGTGGGGAGGATGTGTGGGTGGACAGATAATTTGATATTTAACTGAAAAAACTAAAATGGGTTTAATGCAGTGCAAGGAAGACAGATTGCCTGCAGCACCTTCTGCTCCTGATTATGGATGCCAATCTCAGGTTTCCCTGAAGTGTAAAAGCAGCCAAGATGTGTGGGTTTTCACCAAAGCTTTGGAGGCACAGTCCTACAAAAAGAAGTGCCACAGGAGGTTAATAAAGAGTGACCAGCACCGAGGAACATCCCTGTTACAGCACCAGCAGCTGGCTGTAGTTTTCTGTAGCATCTTATGTTTTCATACCAAAGAGGGGGGCAAATGAGGGGCTGTCTACAAAGGTTCTACAGCTTCTGCAATGGACAAACCTGGCTGAAATGATCATAACTCCCCAGCTAAAGTCCTGATGCTTCAAGGTTAGAGAGGTCTGGCAATTTGAACACTGACAACTTTCCCTAGCATTGCACCACCGCTGTCTTTTTAAGTGCATCTGCCTTCTTTGCCACTTGCGCAAGAAAATCTCAGATCTGCATCCCAGTGCTGATGTGTCACCCCATGTGAGCGTCACTCAAGAGTGCCAAGCTTCCCACCCAAGGAAGAGCTGCAACAGAGGGAGAAAAAGCCCCCAGTTGCCTCCTTCCGAGTTGCAGGAGTAGAATCACATCACATAAAGAAAGCACTGCAGTGTGTTCCTCTGCTGACAGGAGCAAGGTGGCTTTCACACCAGCCTGCAGCCTAAGCTCTTGCCTGTCAATCACCTCATAAGTGAATGGGATCTACCACTCCATTTCCAACTCGGATCACAACTGAAAGCAGGAGAAACATCACTGGGATGGCAAAAGGAATCCAGCTATATTTCTGCTAGGAAGAGGAAGAGCTTTACTGGTGACACAGCCCCACTTCTTACAAGCCCTCCGACACACACCCTTCCTATAAGCTCCCAGAACCTATATGCACCAGGCGCTCTGTGTAGGAAGAGAAAAGAAATAGACTGTGGGGCCAGTCTGAAGAGCTGGAGAAAGGGGGCAGAATCTACCTGAGTAATGTCAGGGGCCTGTGGAAGGACCACCCCTATTTAACCAGCATTCCAAAGGCTAATGGGGGAGCAAATGTGAAAAGGGGCAGGGCAGGCATCAGTAGCCCTCCTCCATCTCCTTCTACCAGCCTAAAACCTCCCCTGTCCTCTGACTCGAGAGGCTGCTGATAAACCAGCTTGCACTAAAGGGACAAACATAGCCCAGTAATTCACAGCCCACACATGTCTCTGCTCATAGGTGGAGGGAGGCTCCAGTGCCCCTTCCCCTGTGAAGCCCCAATAAACAGCTGCCTCAGCTGGTGCAGGCTCCCTGCTCTATTGCTGCAGGGATGAAGACTGTGGATCAGTTACATCATATTTGGCAGAGAGGGGACAGTCATTTTTCAGAGAGTAATCACTCCTGGAATCTCACTTTTCTCCAAGCTCAGAGGACACCCTGGAACAGATGGGGGCTTCCTAGCATACCTGTGCCGCCTACAGCACTCAATAACTGCAACCTTGCCATGGTAACATTTTCCTCCCCTCTCTAGCATTTTCCAATTCCAACATGCTTATTTGTGCCTGGTCCTCTCCGTCACATGCTTTCCTTTCTATTCTCTGACCAGATGAGCACTGGGCCTGACCATGGATAAATTCCTGCTGACTCCAGTTGGGATTCTGGGCTGGGGGTGGGAATGAAACTCACTACAAAGGAGCTGGTGTGAAGGAGTCAGCTGGACTTTGCCACTGTGGTTCCTCTCCTCCAAAGGAAAAGGAAGAGATAATGATGTTGGAACATTTTAACCTTTCTTTTTCTGAGCTTGATAGGCTTGGCCTCAGGCACCTTTTCGAGCAAAAACAGGCTGCTGCGAGATTGATTGGTTGGGTGCAGAGTTTAAAGGTAATTTTCTCTTGTCACATGCACATAAATTATTGTGGCTCAAGCTGTGATCAGCTCTACGTCTCACTTGTTCAACTGCTTTTATGCCCGGGCTCCTAGGCGGGGTTGCAAGAACCATGTCCAGTGCTCCCTAAGCAGCACCCAACATAAATACATAGCAAAAGCACCACAGGCATACACACAAAATTAGTATCTTGGTTTAAGGTAAGGAACGGGCACACGCCGGCAAATCTGTACAGACAGGGCTTCCAGATGCAGAAGTTGCTGCTAGAGCCTTGTTTTGCTCATCTATGGACCTTTTAAAATGTTCTGCCCATGAACACCAGGGCAAGGAAAACTCATCCACTCGGATTATTCACAAGGGGGAGAGAAAAGAAGATGCACATGCACACACACAAAGGAAGCACAGCTGCAGCCAAAGTGAATTCATTTTTAACATTCATGAAAATATTCACAGAACACTTCAGTGCTATTTGCCTAAATGTTGCTGTTTGGAGTAAACACTTGAGCCAGCGCAGGCTGTATGTTCTAGGCGCAGTACCGCATCGGGAATCAGAGGTGGCTCCTGGATCCAAGTCACAGATTCCCACCACGTCCCCAAGCACATGTGACTCCCTCACTTTAAGGCACAGACTCGCAATCTGCCACCGCACAGTTCCTGACTTTTGATCCTTGCAAAAGGACTTTGCAAGCACCCACAGCCACCGCATTCCCCATCCATCGCGACCTTATGCAACAAAGGCGTGTGTGCTCTGCCAAATTCAAACACAAAAGCAGTGCCAAACAATGACAGCTCTGGCGTGCCCCCGGTCTGGGGGAGCAGACCTCTTTCCCCACCTCTACTCCTCCACATCCTTCTTCTCAACTAAACCCCTTCACTTGTTTCTTTCCCTTTGTATTCTAAGCAGCTCAGACAAGGGGAAATGCTACAGCACACAAGGGAGACTCAGCTGAAGCCCTGAAGACAAGAGCTGCGTGCGTTGTCTCTTCCTCCTTCATAAATACAGCTGAGATGACGACTGGATAATTGGCTAAGTGCCTGTCAGCTTAATAACAGAGAGAGAGAGACAGAGAGGCAAAAGGAGAGATTTGTATTTACTATTCAAAGTCATGGATGCTGCCTGCCAGTGGATTTCAACACGGGTTCTGTTTGCAGAGGAAGGTATGAAAGGTGACTGGATGTGTGGCTCTGAATCACAGCCTCGTGTGAGGGTGGACAACCAGCTTGGGATGGAGGGAGGAAGCAGAGCACTGAAGTAGCTGCCATACAAGGCTTTGTTGTGTTCCTGATTAAAGTATCCGAGGTTTCCTACACTGGAAAAGCATCACCACTACCACCACACCTGGTAGGGAACTGCTCTCCCTTGTACACGAAGCCATATCATGTTAGGGACAGTGACATGGTCATCCTGCTGACCTGAGAGGAAAGGATGCAGTGGCACCATGAGTGGCAGCTGCACAGTGGTGTGACCCTTTTTGTTTTGCAAGTGCACAGCACTGAGGGTGGCACAGGGGGAGCTGGAGCCATCACAGCCTTTCCCTTTCCCTCATGAATCTGGTGCACTTCTAATAACCCATCTAAGGAGAACACCTCTGATGAGAAACCATTCACACATGTCTGGGTTCTTGGAGGAGAGTGGGAGGGTGTGTGCAGGAGAGAAGCCTCCCTGCTCTTTAGAAGTTTTCACTACTTCCCTCTGCCACTGAAATGCAAATTGGTGAGAGTGGTTCAGGCTGCTACTGGAAAGGGATGGTGTTGGCCAAATCCACAGTGGTGCTAATCACTGAGCCTCGGAAGAGGAAGATGCTATATTCTGTTGCTAGACACTTGCTGCTTTTATTCCCTCAACAGCTGTAGAAACTGAAACACGCTGAAACAAAAGGACACTTCCAGCATTTGTGAGGATTACTGAGGATTTTCCAGGATTTCTGATTCCTGATTTTCCAGGAGTTGAAAAAAGCCACAGAGACCTCCAAGCAAGCAGACCCTTATTCTGTCCATCTGGCAGTTCTGCCTCTCAGTCACAAGTGTGGCATCTTTACAAAGTATAAGAACATTTGTCCAGCTACACACAAAAAACCACTTTCCACTTTTAAATGGGAGCAAACATAGGGAAACACACCCTTGCACACAGGCACACCCCTCCCAAATTTCATACAGATGTGCTATTGCACAGAATATCTGCTGAATGCCAGCCCAGTGTGAGTGGGCTCATTTCCCTGAAGTTATCTGGGACTGAGGAAGCCCAACCCCAGTGAAATCAATAGAGCTGCAGCAGTGCTATTTCTCCTCTCTTTGCACAGGCCTGAGCACAGTGGGGAAACTTTAGGATCACAGCTGGCCTCTACCACACAACCAAGTTGCCCCTAATAAAAATCAGCAGAAATATATGAGCACAGAGGAGATTGGTGGTTTCAGATATTTTGTTTTGAAATAGCTGTTTTCTAGGCAGAGGTGAAACTCATCATTATTAGTTCCCATTACTTACCATAAAACCAGGCACTTTAGATGTGTTCGAAGCCTGAAGCAAATGCTTTGGTGTCAGATTCAGCTGAAAATCACATTCGTTTTTTTTCTTCAGCAAGAGAACAGTAAAAGAAAACTCAGTAAATTCCTGACTTCACCTTTGTGCCCTCCATTGCACTTACTCCAGCAGAGCACAAGTTCACACAAACCAGAGTGAATTTTGATGGACAACAAAACTAGGCAACTTCAATGAAAATGGCTATATTCAGCCTCACAGTGAGCCTGCTGAAGCCCTGCCGCTGCATCAGCAGCAAGCTGTGGCCCTGCAGATCTGTCAGAATCAGATGCCTGTGGGTCTGGATATAAAGGGCAGGTATATGTAACATATATTTTGAAAACTTATAGTTATGAGATGGCAAATTCCAGTAACTAAGAGCTATTTTAAGAGTAGGTCTTTCCTCATGACCTGCTGGGGAGGGGAATATAAGAGGTACTGGCTCTGAGACACTTCAGGTAACACGTGTACTATATAAATTATAATGCCAACTAAGTAGGAAAACATATGGTACTTAGTTGCAAACTGAGGTGTGTGTGCAAACTCAGGGGAGGAGGTTAAAGCCATACAGTTCAATACTGTCTCTCCATCTTTCTGGATGCAAAATTTGCATGCAGTCTTATTAAACATACATCGTTTCACCAAAGAAAGCTTTTCCTTTGCTAATTTCCATTCCACTTTTCCTTGTGACGGGTTAGTCCCACCTTGCAGAGAGCTCATTCTCACAAAGGGCCTCCTCACCTCTGAGCACACCATGTAAAAGTAATGAGTGTGCATAAGGAAAGATGATGATCGCCAGCCTTTGACCGTACACGCTTCCTTTATGGTATGTATGCACACACACTCACATATCTGTGGATGTATGTGTGCCTCCATATAATGGCACCATCTGCTGCCAGAGCTGGAAGTTTTGCAACATCATCATCTGTTACTACATTTACACGTTTTTATTTTTCATTTGAAGGAAAGAACCAGCAGGGTTTGCACAGATCCCAATTGACCCTGCCTCGACACATGGGCACTGGAACTGATAATGAAGGCTTCGTACTGACCAGAGAGAGAGAAAAGCACTTGGGAATGTTAGTCAGGGCCAGTGTGGATGAGGACATTCTAGGGAATCCTCATTTGTCACATTTGCTGGGTTGTTGTGTGGCTGAGCCAAAAGGCAACCCAAGCTAATGGATAGGTCATTAGGCTGGGTGTGCCTGAGCCTTTCCAGCAACCCTGGGCGAGTCCCCTCACCTCGTGCCCACCCCCAGCCTGGGTCCATCCCAGATAATAGCCTGCCTGCCCTGCAGAGGAGGGGATCTCTCACTCTCTGCTCACATGGCACTTAGTACAAAGGGTGCCTCAACTTAGCGGTGGCCTCTGAGTGCCACAACAATACCACTAATAATCAAGATTACAATTTTACTGCCAAGACTGTATTATTATGTGGCATTATACGTTTGAACATGCCTATTCTCATTTCTAGCAAAGGGCTCAGCTCAGTGCTCCCTGTTATAAATCATATGCTAATTATAAGTGTAATCTGAACAGCTTTTACTTTTCTTTTAAAATGACGGTATAGGGCATAAACTTTGTTGTGATGTTGTGTTGCTATTTTGCCTGAGGTGCCTTTGTCCTCTAGCGCAGCTCCACATGTAACATATCAGCAAAATACTGGGAAGCCAAGAACAGAGTTTGCATAAATTGCTTATATTGCAGGATTACACCAACAGCACTGTCATTATTGCTGGTAATTCGATTCTAGCCCATCCTTTGACACATGCAACTTGAAGAAAACTAAGTACCCATTAGGATGGATGTTCCTAAATGTGCTATCAGCCTGAAACTTTACAGTATTTTAAAATACCTGGTAAAAATGAAAAATGCACACTCAGTCAAATGTTGGTTTTCATCTGTACATCAGCATCAGACTGTTTTAATTCTTGATGAAAAGTTGACGCTTGGAAAACCTCAGGAGCAATGAGCCAAATTCTGGCCTTGGCGAGATCCCAGTTCCCAAAGGCTGAACATCATCTGAGCAGTGCTCTGAAGCTTATGCCCTGTGTGAGTCACTTGTACCTCTTTATCAGCAGTCCCTGGGAATCTGCCCCAAACACAAATGGAATATTTCTGGCTTTGCCCTTGGGCTTTAGTGGATTTGTACTGGTATAACGGAACAGATTGGAATGGAGATGTGACCCATTTTGGTTCCAGCTGGTGATGAGCTCCATTTCAGGAGTTTTTAAAGGCTAAATCTGCACTTCTGCCAGGACTTCTAAAATCCCTGAGCAACCTTGCAAGTCCCACTGACACCCTCAGATAAGCTCTTTGAAGGCACTTTGAGGGGAGCTGCTGTGGTGGTTCCCGAGGCAGCTGATCTTTCCCCAATGTACTGTGCAGGTGCCTGGTCCCATAGAATGGACTCCCCACTGCCTTTATTCTTCTAAACCATGCAGAGGGCTAAACACAACACAGGAACACAGTTCCCTTCCTTCCCAGTTTGCAGCAGCTGCCCTTCATTACTGCACATGCCCCAGCTTAACCAACACCCTCATATTCCTCATCCCCTCTCAAGGGTGAAAGTGTGATGCAGAGAACAAGCTGTACCTGCCTTTGCTCACCCAACATGTGCAAATGAGATGGGAAGGGGTGCTGAAGGCAGGTAAACAGCAAGAAGACTTGGGGTTGGGGATTGTTTTAATTTTCCTATTTTAATTAGTTTGGGGGATATGTTGCACATTTCTTGTTTGGATATTCTTTTATTTTTTTTCCTAACACATAACACAAAGCAGGGAAGTTGCATACAAAACCTGAGAGCCTCATGATTGTAAATCTTGAAAGCAAGACATTGGGAGGAACTGCAGCCAAAGTTCCCTTTCAATACTCAAAATAAGGTTCAGTGTCCTTCTTCACTTGTTGAAGACAGAGTTAAAAAATGAAATCTTACTAAGGCTTACTAAGACAAACATCAGTAACTCAGCTCAGCCCTTCTCACCTGTTGCAGCTCTCAGACCCCTCCTCTCTTTTCTGCCTTGCTCTAAGGAGCAGACCATTACCCTTTTCCCTGTGGACAGTCTATCATGAGCTATTTTTATTCTCTCTGCAATTCCCTAACTTCCCCATGCCAAATACTCACTAAGAGTCATCAACCTTCAGCAAGGCCGACAAATGAATCAAATCTGCTGCCAGGTCATTTAGGAGAGGAGCCAGTTTAGAGTTAGGGACATTTTTTAATAGTCCCACACTCAGGGAATATTTTAAATGCTATAGATTTTAAAAAGTCATCTCCAAACTTTTCAGAATAATTCTATCCTGAGTAACAAGCTGCAGATGAAGCTTCAGAGGGCTGGCTTCCTTTAGGAACATTAGGGCTTATAATAAACTATTTTTCTCCTCTTCCTAGATCAGTCCACCCACCCATTCTTCCACCTACAAGTGTAACCCTATATACAAATGTATAAGGCCCCAAAGAGGAAGACTCATTTAGAATATCCTGTCCTTGGTGATTTGCTGAACGATTTGCATCACAATTTACAGGAACAAAATGTTTTTAGTTATCACTATGTATACTGCTTTTATTTCTCTCCAACTGTGTGCCATTCTTCCCCCCTCCTACATTTTCATTTCCCTTCAAGCTACAGGAGCTACAGGGCACTGGTAAACTGATGCTGCACCATCCCTCTGAAGCAGATGTTTAGCAAAGATAGGTGATATGATCCCTAGACAGCTCTTACCTATCTCTCTGTGGACATAAAGTTCTGCTTTGAACACAGTTAGTATAGATCATCTAATGGAGTTGGGTTTTTTCCCCCATCTAGCTCTTTTCCTTCTCTTGCCACAGTAGATCTATAGACAGGAAGAGTGAGACACTGGGAGTTTTTCAAAACAAGGCTGTCTTAAAGTGAGTTACGTTTTAGAGGGTCGACAAAACAGTGAGGGGGAAGCTAGCCAACAAACCTTTGTTTTAAAACTGAGGACATGAAATGTTATCCTGCAGGACCTGAAGTCCATGTGACATAGGGAAATCTCACACCATCTCCCAGTACAGCCTGGTTTCTGCTTTTTGTCTGAAGGAGGAACTAAAATATCCCAGAAACCTGGGTCTGGTCCCAGAGAAAGGCAGAGGAGACAGCTGCCCTTCCTAGGAAACGTAAAAAAAAAAAAACCAAAAAAACATATAGCTGGCCAGATCTGCTTAAAGAGCTTAGGAAGGCAGCTGGAGGAAAAAGGTACAGCCTGTGCACCGGCCACAGTCACTTGTGACAGAAATGCAGCCTGCCAGGAACACAGTATTGCCCGGGGCAAGCATTTACATGGCCGGGTGGTGAGCTGCTCCTGCAGACTGTGTCACTTGGCACACATCTGGCTGACACAGCTGGATCCCTTCACTCAGGTGTTTTATTTTAGTGCCTGACATAACACTGGGAAGCCGCACGCAATCACTGAAACCACTCTCCCATGCAGCCCCGTGGAGCTGGCTGATGAAGGAACGCGTTACACGCAGCACTTGCAGGCACCAACCATCTCCACCATCCGCTCAGCCCTCTCGGCTGCAAATGCAGCTTTAGCACACAGCATCTAGATAAACTGAAAAGCTCCAAGGTTAAGTGGGAAATAGAAATCTAGTGACCCCTGTCTGGGCAAGTGAGCTTAATGACTTGTCCGCTGCTGCGTGGACCAAACATATGCTGGCAAACATCTGTCTGAGCAGCCCCTCCAAAATAAATGATTGATGGAAGCGATTTGGCTTTAAAAATTGGATAAGTCAGCTAGGAGTCCTGCTAGAAAAGGGTTAATGGGATACATGAATTGGTAGTGAGTGGAAGAGAGAGTAGAGAAGCTGGAGTCGGAGGCAACACCCCTTGTTAGGGGTTTACCATGTCGAATCTAAACAGCTTCCACTGCATATGCAAGGCAGATGAATTACTCTGTAAATCCTATTACTCTGTGTGGATAAATCTTACATTCAAGTTAACAAGTCTGGAGAGCTGGGGAATGGAAGCTGCTGAATGGATATTCCAGGATCAAAACAACCGAGGACATGGGAGGCGACCGAAGCGATATGTGTACACACACAAACACACACACACATCCCTCTTCCAGCATCCTTCTTCCCTCTATCATTAAATGGGAGGGATGCAGGACACAGGGGATCGTGTAGCAGAGCGTTTGGTGACATCCAGCAGGATTTATTTCACAAGAAAGAGAAAGAAAACTTTGCTGCTGCTGTTAGCTTTTACTAGGGGATTGCTCCCTTGATGCTTCAGGGTTCGTGCTCTATCAGCTGCTCGTACAGATCACAGACTTATTTTAAATTACACCCCGTAGTTTTACAGCCATAACACACAGTGTGCACGCTCACACACGCAGAATTTTCCTTCAGTAGGGGAGTTACTGCAGGTAAGTTGAGCAAGGCAGAATTTGAAAAAAGAAACCTACAGGAAAAAGACTACTGCAGTTCAGTTATTTGGGACCCTCCTAACTGAAAGCCCAAGTAGTGTCAGAAGTACCTTTGGAAAACCTGCACAATGAAAGCAGAAATATAACACTCAATACTGCCAGTAGTCAAGGTTCCATGTGCAAAGACATCCTCATCACAACCAGGAACACAGGCACAGCATACACCCATTTATTTAGCCCTGCAAAAAACCCAACACACTAAGATACAGTCTTCGTAAATGTCAGAGCTGCTACACCATTTTTTTCACCAGCCTTTTCAACTACTGTATCCATCTTCCATCTCCACAGGGCCGAAAAATAAATAAATAAAATTAAAAGACAAGAGTTTCCCAAAAGAACTTCCCTGAGACTTCTGGCAGCACCAAGGATAAAGTTTTTGCATATGTACAAAAAGGAGCATGGGAAGATCAATGGAACATCTGGCAAGCACAGCTGGATCCCTTTCCGATTCCTCTATTGATACTGCAGGGCTGGTGGAAAGTGTACGATCACAAGAGCTGGCTAACACCAGCAGATCCTTCCCCACTGAAATAATTTTTTTATCCAAAGCACTACACAGACGATAGTGTGGCAAGAAGTGCTCAAAAGCCTTGTAATTTTTTTTTTTCATATTAAAGCACAAACGCACACACAGAGCCTGTTTGTAGCAGCTGCTTGCTATGCAGTTTGAGAGGTAAAATAACACACACANTCCTGTGCCACCGGGATGCGGGAGGGGATAGTCCTGTGGCTGTGCAGCTTCCAGCCCCGCGCTCCCTCCTAACCCACTTTCCCAGGCGGAGCGAGGGAGGAGGAGGNACACACAAATCCGTACCACGTCACACGCACACGCTGCATACATGGCAATATAGATGCACACACACACACACACACACACACACACACACAGAGAAGAGGAAAAGTTGGCAAAATGCCCTACCTGAGGATGGCTGTGTCCCCTTGCCTCACGGTGATGTTATCGGTACCTCGGGTAAAATCCACGCTGCGGACTGGCAGCCCTGTAGGGAGAAGGCAAAGCAATCTCAGTAGGACCAGCGGTAATTGTTTCCGATCAGGCTGAGCCCTTGCAACCATGGCTGGTCTCGTCGAGTTTCACTGTCAGTACTTGTCTCTTTCTCTGACTGTGTATGTGGACAGACAGACGTGGAAACAAAAACAATAATAATAATGTACAACTCTCGCTCTGGTCGACAGCCCAAGAAAGGGGAGGTGATTTCACAGTCCTTCTCAGCTGCCACTTTCTCTTGCTCTTTTCAGTCTCTTGCTGGCTTCTTTCCCTTCCTTGCCTTTTTTTATTTTTAAAAGGCTTTCAAAAAAAAAAAAAAAGGAAAAAAAAAAGGAAAAAAAAAAGGAAAAAAAAAGTCTTAGCAGAGTCTTCAAATAAAAAAGAGGGGGGGGGGGAAAACAACAAGACGAAAAGGTCAGGTAGTAAAATAACTACGAAATAGTAACAATTAAATCGACCCGTTTAGAATGTTGAAGACAGGTTGGAAGAAAAAAAAAAAAAGAAAAAGAAAAAAAAAAAAAAAAAAAAGGAAAAGGCAAAACCCACGAAAACAAACCAATTTTGTCCAACCAGATGTTTTACTTGAGAAAGGGAGAATTTCCAGACACTGTAGAAATTTTTACTGACTGCTCCTTACAAGCTGGAGCAAATATTTGCCAGCTGCACTGAGAAATAATCTGATAAATAAACATGATAANAGGGAGGAGGGAGCCATGCTCGTGAGACGGCAGCTCGGCAGCGCGCAGGGCGCGGAGGGAGCCGCGCTGGCCGTGCCCCCGGCGGGGACCGGGGCTGCCCGGGGGACACGGGACGGGAGGGGACACCGCGACCCTGGGGACAGGGCCCTGGGGAGGGCATGAGGGCGGCAAGGCAGAGGGGGAAAGCCCCGGAGGAG
>VWZN01009648.1:1379137-1413073 GCA_013396955.1 Regulus satrapa
CCCCCGCCTCCTTTCCCAGCCTCGGAGCGGCGGAGCGCAGACAATGCCGGCATTGAGCTGCCCGCGGTGTGAATGCTCGGCCTGTGCTGCTGCCGCCTGCCAGAGCCCGCAGCTGAGCCCCGCACAACGCTCCCGCAGCCCGCCGCCACCGCGCAGGGGAGGGAGATTAAATTAACGGCAAGGAATAAAGCCGCATGCTTTATTGCTGATGCCTGCCTGCCTGCCGTTCCGCCGGCCCGATCTGTGCCTGCGGGAGGGAGCAGAGTTGCTCCCAGGGATGCTTCTCGCTAATGTAACCCTTACTGGGGGGGATTAAAGAGGGAAGGGGAGGTCCAAGAGGAGAATCAGGTGCAGGAAAAGCCATGGGTTTACTCGGCTGAGAGTTGTTGTCCTGAGTGGTCACAGCACTGGTACATGTGTGTGCAGGAAGGGGGAAAAAAACCAAACCCAACAGGTCTTGTAGGCAGCTTCTGCAGCCTTGTGGGATACAGCGTGCTCAAAGTGAACAGACAAGGAATGTCACTGTCATAGAAATGGCCATGTGGGACCAGATCAAAGGACCCTCTAACCCTTCCCTCCTGCTTCCAAGCAGCCTAAAGCCAATGCTTGGTGAAGCTCTCAAGCACAAGGCAAGCATGCAGTGGTACTGCCCCAGGGCACTTATCTATTTCTAGTGATTTATGGCTAAGGCATGTCCCCAGCCAGTGGCACAGCCTTTGTAGTTAATGGTACTTGAATGATTTTTTTCTTCCCGGAATTCATCCAGTTGCTTTCTGAACTCCTGGAAACCGGCCCCTGCAGCCTTGGTATGGAAAGGCCGCACTGTCTGAGTACTTAAACAATCCCTGCAAGTGTTAAAGGCCCACAAATTAGGGACTAAGGTCATGACACTGCTGCTCCAGTGCCACGAATGCAGCAGCAAGAAGAGATGACTGCTTTGTATTCAAGCCAAGGAGTGAGGCGAGTCAGACGCTTCCTCTGTGGTAGACTTGGCACAGATAGCACCAGAGGGGGAAAGGAACGAGGAGCTAAAGGGGTTAATCCACACACCACCCAAGCTACTGCAGGGAGAGATGCCACTCCACAAGGGTATTGCTCTGGAGGAGACCATGCTGCTGACACCTGATTGCTGACTAGTAACCACCACTCTGGGATGGAGAGGGCAAGGCAGAGAGAAGGATCAGGCTGCTGGCACGCCAGGAGAGGGGCATCGCCGAGGGGAAAACTCTGCACCCCCTGTGACAAACGGAATACAGCTAAAAGACCTGGTCCTATAAGAAGTTACCAATGAAAGAAAGGCACCCCTCTCACAGGCCGGTATTGCATGGATCCTTTTTACAAGGGTCTCCCAAATATGTTTCACCTACGCTTAATAAGAGCTATTGTATGTTAATTAAATGCCCATGGAGTAAGGAAAACATATTTGTCGAAGATTAACTATTATGCAATGCAAGAAGCATCTGCCACCCAACTGCTAGAGCTCACTAAATATTTCCTTATCTCAGAATATTTACTTAGGAGGCAATAACTATCCAGTTAAATCTAAATTTAATGCTTAGTTAAATATAGTTCATGGAAAGTGGCACCAATATGTTTTATACAGAGAACGACAGAGGGGGTTTCAGGCAGGGAGAAGGAAGGAATTCTGTCTCCAGGCTCCAGTAAGATTCTGATTCAAGGTGGGACTGCATGTGGCCATTCCTCCTTTCCAAGAGAGGTGCATCGCAGAGGCCTCAGAGGCCCCCTCTCTGCTGATGTAGCAGTACAGAAGATGATTTCATCTTGTTACACATTTATACAATCCTCATTAGAACTACTGTAGCATAACTATTTAATAATAATTGATAATAATGATTATTATTAATAATAATAATTAATAATAATAATAATAGAGAGATGGGGAAGAAATTCCCTTGAGAGTCTTGAGAACCTTGTGATAAATAAAACAAAAGCAAAACCTAAAGCTATTTGCTTTTAGAAGTGTACAGAAGCAAAAGGAAGGGGTCGCATAGGTGTAAAAGGCCAGACAAACAGGAATCACATAAATCCTAGGAGAGTGCCTCATGAGTAAAATAAATAACGTTATTTTTGTATGCGTTCCCAGAAGAAATAACTCTCTGGACCCATCTCCCCCTGCTGGAAGCAGATAACGAAGCAGCAGGTCTGGCTCCTAACTTTCCTACCTTCTGAAAACTTGAGAAAAAATTCAGGTAAAGAGTCAGAGCATGCACACCACAAATCCATACCACAGCCTTTTAATGCCATGTATCGGTCCTGGCAGGTGCAGGATGGGCAGGACAAGCCTGACTGACCAGATTCTGTCACTGTGCAGTTCAGGAATGGACGAGGCAGCGTGAGCCCAGACCTACAGGTACCACATCACTCCCCTTCAATGCAAAACACTTAAACCCTGTTTAAAGGGAACAGGGCCCAGAGCAACACACTTTGATGAGCACAGACTCTAAGGCACAGCCAGAGACATGACAGAAATGTTTGGATGGCAGGTTCAGGTACATATCTGGGTTTCCAGATAGCTATGGGTGCGGGATTAGTTTGTGTACCATGCTGGAAGGAAAACAGCATCAGGGGCTGAGGCAGCCTGGCTGTCTCTACTTTTCCTGTCTCTGAGGGGAATGGGCTGAAGATATCCCAGTGTGGACACCCAGGCTGGCTAAAGGAGAGAACCTCCACACTGCTCCTGGATGGGCAGGAGATATGCTGAGATATGCCATGCTGAGCTGCCCTAGGACAGGTACTCAGGTCACCTCTGCCCACCTGTGTGGCAGCTCGGTTTTCCAGATACTCAGGGACTGACACTGAGAAACTTGATTAAGTGCCATCTACTTCTCATGGAGAGCTGAGAGACACTGAAAGCATGGACTCTGTCCACAAATAAGAGTGGGTTTTTAGTTTTTTGGGGGGCTTTTTTTGCATTTGAGGTGGTTAAATGCAGAGAGATCCATGAACTTCACTCAGCACCAACTGCAAGAGCCCTCTGTATGATGTGGATGGCTGCCCTCTGGGACAGAAGCAGGGCTCGTCAGCTCACACCACAAACAGCCACAAAAAATGGAACTGCTCTCACTTGACTTGCATTCACTACCAACCACACCAAAACTGGTGACTTGATCCCAAATATTGCTGGAATCGTGGAAAGGCATTTTTTGAAAAGTACCAAGAAAGCAAACTGCTCAGATGAGTCTCCAGGCCATGTCATGACTGACACAATAGTTTTAAGGGGACTCTGCAATGGCTCTACCTGCAGAGTCCAGGCACATAGGGAATTTATTTGGGATATCTGCAACAGTGAGCAGAAACATACGATGTTTTGTGAGCTATAACACATTTAGTCAAGATACACTGCTGCACAATGCAGCAGAGCCTGCTCCAAGCTTCTCGGCCATGAAGAGAAAATGCAATTTTTGTCTCATTGGCAGAGGAGTTATGGAGAGGAACGAGGAAGAGCCAAAGGCGTTTCACAACATGGTGAGGAAGTTAAGGGACCGTGGAAGGACAGCCTTGATCTCTCTGTCCTCTCTTCATTCCCATATCTGCAGCTCCTACGTGCACACATTTCTGCTCTGGGTGGCATCCCACTGCAATTAAGCAGTTATGTTGCATTCTCCTTTGGTCCCTGGGATACAGGAAGCCACAGGGGTTAAAAAAAAAAAGGAGGAAAAGCAGGGCTATAAGAGAGATGGAAAATCAAACTTATGAAGCAGCTATTAGAGGGAAAAATCCTGCAGTTTGAGAAAAATACATATATATGGTTTCTATGAATACTTTACAAGTCTAAAAATTAAACTGGCTTTTGATGCTGAAAAAAAAGAGCCAGCTTAGAGCCAAGGCTAACATCTGCACATGTAATGCAAGAAGGCCAAGCTTCCTCTGAAGTAAGGACCTCATTAGGTAGAAGAATTTACTGCATCGGGAGCACTCAGCTCGGCCATAACTGTGGATGATAACATGCATGAACAACACCTCTCTCCAAGCGTGGTCACTGAGCTGTAACAGAACTCCCTGCTGTACAAGAACAAGAGCTGATTTTCACCAGTTTGTAACCTTGCTACCATGCAATTGATCTGGTTTCACAATTGATCTCCTTGGTGTGGACAGTTTAGAGGTCAAAGGCCAGGTTCTAAACTGCTGTAAGCTGACATATCACCACCACTGTCAGAAAAGCTATGCTGATCTATGCCAGCTAAAAAAGAAAAACAAGTGAAGTTCATCTGCTTCTGTGCTGCATGGGTAGAGAGCTGCTATCAGCTTTGAAAGGAAAAAAAGCAAAACAAAACAAACAAACAAAAAAGAACCAAAAAACCAAACTTGTTCAACTAGATGAAGAGATTTTGTGCTCAGACCTTTTAGAAAGTTTTACCTTTACTTAGACCAAACCAGAAGGCTGGACAGGAGAAAAATAGTAGCCTAAAGATGCTTTATAAAAAAATCTGTATGACCAAACAGAATTAAAGTTAGTACTACAGATGGTTTGTAGCCTTAAACCTAAACTGGCTGCTATCACAGCAAGTGCCTGCAGAACTACACATCATTTGTAGAAGGATCCTTCCTGCTTGAGAGTCAAGACAAAGATGATGCTTCTTTTTCTGCTTAAAACAAAAGTTACCCTTCCAGTTTTATATAAATAAAACATTACAAGAATAAAAGTCATCACTAATGTCAAGAGCATCACACTGCCTTTCCCCTGAAAGATCACATACCATCAGTGACTTCCTTACTAACACCTCCCAACTGGACTCTGCAGCTGCCTCTTGCCAGAGGGTGTCAAACCATTTAGAAACCCCTGGAGGCCGGGCTGCTCAGCCAGGGCTGCTGTGTGGCAGGGAGCCAAGCTGCCTGCCATCTCCCAGCCCAGGCAGCACTCCCAGAGGGAAACTGTGGGGTCTGTCCCCACAAGAAAGGCTGGCTCATGGCTCCAGCAGCAGGGGAATGAATGGCTGATCCCAGTTCTGACATTCCTTGTGGGAACAAGGTAGTATGTCAGCCTGTGCTTTTTAAATGTGATTATAGGTGTTAGGCGTGCAAATATACACAAGCTGTATCTTCCACTGAGGACAGCTTCAAAATCTCCTTGCAATTGGAAGTGAATGGTTGCTTCACCAATGTCACACAACATCTGATGAGTCAGGCAGAGCCAGAGTTCAGCCCTACAGGTCCTTAAATAAGTCACTTCCCCATAGGAAGGCAGTAGCTCTATCTGCTTACTCCTAGGATCTTCCAAAAACTTTCCTCCCAGTGCAGGTGAATATTCACTGCTCTCGGGATTGACTTCACAAGTAACTACAGTGGTTAACAGTCCCTCCTAACACAGGAGCAGAGAGATGACCCAACAGTTGGGAAGTTCTAGGAGGACAGTCCAAATTCCTCAGTGAATTTGGGTAAATTACTTAATAAAGCAGCCACAGAGGCATAAAAAGTTAATTTCCCTAGACTCCCTCTGCCCTCAGAGAAGTAATCTTGTCTTGAGGGCACTCAGAGCAGATGCCTAATTTAACCATTTTAAATTGTCCTGTCTCTCAGGGCGTGTCAAAGTTTACAGCTCCATTGCAGAGATCCTCACACACGCTTCCAATCACACACACAGAGCAAAGCCCTGAAGGCTGCAGGGTGATCTGACATGATCTGACACTATTCTACAGAAAACCCCTGCAAGACTCAATCTACAGAACATGCCAGGCGTGACCTATTTCCAACGTGCTCCTTAACAGGCCCCAGAACAACGGCCTGGCAGTTGCAAGGGATGTAGGCAGGAATTCTATACAGCTAAGAGGTGGCCAAACCCATCCTGCACAGCCCTGATGCATATTCGATGACCTGCTCTGGCATGGAGTTCTTGACACGATGCTAATGGATGAGCATAATCACTCTGACAGCAATGATTCTGAAGAGAGCTCCAAAGTCTTGCTGAAATGATACATTCTACACATCCATCATTACCGGAGAATTAATTTTATTGTGAAGAATAGAGTGCAGCAGGCTGTTGTGCCATGCATATTTTTTGTCCATTACAACAGCTCCGGCATCGCTTTTATGAAACTTAAAGCCAGGCCTGCAGCCAAACAAGAAAATGTCTCAAGTTTTGCAGTGCTATCAGGACTCAAGGCAGTGTCAGAAAGTCTCACATGCAAGAGAAATTAGCATGCCAAAATCGGGGGAAAGTTTCCTTTGAAACTGTGACCTGCCTACATTCAAGCTTCTGAAAACACTTCCATTCATTTCAGTGTGTTCAGACTGAAAATAAGGAAAACACAACTTTAACAGGTCTGGATCTTCAAGGTAAAATACCAGGAGAACTGCCCCACAGACACAGGCTCAGTTAATACTATCCTTACAGGTTACAGGTCAGGGATGCCTCTACATCAGCATTTAGTTAATGCATGCATAGTCTTTAAACATAAACTTTTTTTTATGTTTCAGCTTTTCTTCTTATTTTTCCACTACTCTCCTCTAAACTTCTCACCTGACATTTTCAAGTTTCTTTCCCTTTCTGTGCTGTTCCCATGCCCCATTTCTGTCAGGCCATGTCATATTCATACATTTTAAAGCTGGAAGGGACTTTTCAGATCATCCTATCCAGCTGCCTACCCCAAGCCCCAGAAACTCACCTACTTCTTGGGTTCAGTGATTAATTACCACATTAGATTAATAATTTTTCTTGTTGTTTTAAACACAAACGTTCTTTCCTTTATCATTAAGCCACTGAATTGAATCATGCTTTTGTCTGCTTAAATGGTTGCCTGTTATTAAATACTATCTCCTTGAAATATTATATTGTACCTGTTTGAGTCTTACATTGTACCACTTTTCTTTTTTTCCCTAGTTCAATACTTCAATATGCAAATGCCAAACGTGTGGTGCCAGAGGAAAAAAAAAAAAAAAAAAAAAAGAGGGTGTTTTCAGCAGCTTCTAAGAGAGGTGGCAAATGCAAGATTAATATCACTGTCCTTGATATGGGCCAGATAGCAAAGAAATAGGGCCAGGAGTGGCCGTTTTAAGCCCAAGTCTAAGCGTGGGAAAGGAGGAAGTAGGAGCAGGGGTGGAACAACAGAGGACCTGCACACCAAGAGGTGCAGAAATCATGTAGCTTCTCAAAGAGAAAAAGCATTTTTCTGGAGGTGATCCCAGCAGCTCATTCTGTCAGATGGGACAGAGGAACCTCCAGTTCTGTGCTCAAATGCAGTGGCCATGCAGCTGTGGCCTGTGGGATTCACCACTTGCAGGAGCAGCATCTCCTCATCTCAGAACCACCCTGATTCCATTTCATCCCAACTCTTGTTGAAATCAATGTGGAAAAGGCAAAACAAACCCAAGTGTGGACAAACTCACAAACCATTCAGATGAAGCGATACCTCTCAGGAAAAGCAATACCTTTCAAGGGACAGAAATTCTTCCCTGAACCACTGCTTATAACTCTGATAAGGCTGGGCTGGATGAGGGATGCACAGAACCTGAAACAGCTCCCTAAAACAGAGGTCTGGGGAGTCCATTTACAAAAGCCTTGCAGGCAAGAGTGAGAATAAGCAGGTGTTCTCTTGGAAGGGCATAAAATCTGTGTGGGGACTTGACCTCTTTCAGGCCCTGAAGTGCCATAAAATGCATATATTCAAACACACACACACACATATAATTTACTCAGCTCCAGCAACCTGTTAGATCCAGCAGCTGGCAGGGCTTTGTGAAACAAAGAGCCCACAACCCACACAGGAACAGAAGCACTGCTTCCTGTGAAACCCCTGGGGGCTGTGCATATTCCTGGCCTTCAGTGACATGTTATTACTTCCTCAATTTATACAACACACCAGTATTTGTTAAAACAATGTAATGAGCCTGCTAGCTTCTTCCAGCAGGCAGAGATCAGGGAAGGACAAAGAGCAGGTTGGGCAGAGCACTCTAGCAGCTGACTGAACAAAGGCAAGTGATGTGAAAAAAAAAAAAATCACTAAACTTGGATCAGGCTGGAGCAAGATAATAAGAAAAGGCCCAAAGAAAACCTTTGATGAAGAGATGGAGCTCTGAATAGGGCACTTACATGCTTCATTACTTGCCCTCTGATAGAGGAATGGACTGGAAGATGAACTCCAAATACCACACCTATTGCATGTGTGGGAGAGGCTACCTCAAGCATCCTCCAGGAAAATCTATTTTTCAGCCAAAGTCATTGTCCATAACACCTTTTCACCTTGTTCTTTCAGCCTGCAAGGAGTCATCCAGTGTTTTCCAGATATCCCTGAGAATCAAGGGAAGGCCTGAATTTGTGAAATGGAGGGCTCCAAGTCACACAAATATCTGCTTCTGAGCTTTTAGCAAGACAGCTGCTTTCACATACAGTTTTGAGTAAGAATGGTAGGTGGTTTACCAGAGCTAGTTTTCATCTAGTGAGAGTACAGCTCAAAGGAGCTGGCAGGAAAACTTTCTAAAGGCTTGGGGTGATAAAACCTTCCCCTGCCAAATGCAAGGGGTTACCTCCTGATGTGATGAAGATCCTGTGGAAGAAGGCGCCTAATTTAAGTTGTCTGTCGGTGTCTGAGGTGTTGAAGGCAACCTTGACAGGTAGTAGCCCCTTGGATGAATCAGGGGGTTGTAATCAAGTGTACCTCTGCCACTGATTTCTGTGGGGCTATGATTTCCTTTTTGGAAGTCTGCCTCTTGCTCTCATTCCCCATAAACTGCTCTTGGCTGGAGAGTGAGTGCAACACAAAGAACAAAGCAAACACAGAAATTAAGGCACACCTTCAGATTCACATCAGTTTAACTTAACTACAACAATTTTCCAGTAAGCTCATTGCTCATCAAAGGGAGGAACAAACAGTGAATCTGGATGGCTTCAGACAGACACAGCATAAGCAAATTAGGTGCAAATTTCTCCTGCACCCAGCTCATTCAGGATACCCCTGTTCTGTCCATCAACATGCCCCGGTATTCCTGCCCACTCTCACCATCTGCTGATGTAGCTAAGTCCTGAAAAGAAGAAGCTGCTATTGCCCATGAATTTTTAATGCCGTAAGGAAAAGGCTGCAGGAAGAAGAATATTTGGTGGCATTTACTCCCTGTGATCAAAGCCATTTCACGTCTCTTGTGTGATATTATTAGAACACAATATGAAGTGAAAGCAGTGTTCAGACTGAGGTCCCTATTCAGAAACATTCTCTGCAGAGCAGAATACAAGAACCAATGCCAACAGAAAGCCCATATTCTTACAGCCTCTCTCTGCCCATGTTTATCTGCACCACATAACAGAGCCAAGCAGGTACCTTAACTCCATTTCCCTCTGTCACTAGCACCTCCGCTCACCTATGAAAGCTTTCCAACACCCAAAACCACTCGCGTGGTCAGCAGTAAGAAACCCCAGCCTAAAGAGGCAATATGCCACAGAAGGAGCTGTGTTTTGGGTCTCTGCTGTCACTGGCATTTGTTTAATAAAGTACTGACTGACTGCTTTTATGTACTAAGCAACCACCCAAGAGGACACAATACCATAGAGAGAGCTCATATGTCCTGTCTGTGTCCCATCACGAGCTGAGCCAATTCTCCAGAGCCAAGAGGCACATTGAAGACCATACAGGAAAATCTGTTATGCACTCAGTGAGCAGAAAGGGAATTTTTAGCTAATGAGGAAGGGGTACAGGGGTTCAGACAGATTTGTCTCTCAAGAATTATGGATTAATTCCAGACCTTTCCTTTCCTCTACTAAAGGGCATAAAACCCCACCACATATTATAGTAAGTTTTTTGAAAAGTTTCTTCCTCTGACCTCAGACAAGCATGGATGCACAAGAATATTCCCCTGGAAAATATCTACACTAGCTGAATATGCTGTAATTACAAATTGCCAGTCTTATTGCCATTGTTCAATTGACAATAAAACTCAGACACTGAGAGGCCACACTGATCAAACTCCTAGCCACAAGCAATGCATCCCATACAGATCACATTCTGTTGTTTGAGACCTTCTGAAGCAAATCTGTCCACTGCTGGTAAGTGTTTGACGAGTGCTTCATGAAAAGCCGATACCTTGCTCACAATATGCCTCTGATGGCACTGAGGATGCATTGTTCACACCAGCCAAAATTTTCTGCCTCTGTTCCATAGCTTAAAGGCTGAGATATCTGTCAATGTTCAAAAAGCAGCAGGGATACCTGTGCAAAAAAAAGATATTTGCCCATCGAATCCCGCTGCTGATACAAGTGACTGCTCACTGTAAGCTATTCACAGGATTGCATCTCCACTAACAGCTCACAGGTAAAGACAAGGGAACCACCAGTGAAGCTGAAGTGAAATTTAAATATTTTGGTAAAAATAATACCTGTAAATGAATGCTGAGAGCCATCATGCAGATGTTTACAGAGGCAACAGAAAACCTCTGAATGGCCCTTGCTGCTTTCACATTCTTCTGAGCTGGATTACAAAAAGCTGAAGAAGGACTTTTAACAATGGCATGCGTTGATAGGACAAGGGGGAATGGATTTAAAATGAGAGTAGGGTTATATTAGATACTAGGAATAAATTCTTTACTGTGAGGGTGGAAAGGCACCGGACAGGTAGCCCAGAGAAGCTGTGGATGCCCCATCCCTGGAAGCACTTAAGACTAAGCTGGAGGGCGTCTCTGAGCAACCTGGTCTAGTAGAAGGTGTTCCTGGCCATGACAGTGGAGTTGGAAGTAGATGACCTTTAAGGTCTCCTCAAACCCAAACCATTCTCTGATTTGGTGACTCTGGTAAGGGCTCTGTACTGGACAGCTCTTTGCATGCCACTGTGCAAATCAAGCACAGTTGATTGCAGTAGAGAAAAGGCCATAAGCATTTAAAAAATATTAAAAGAAAACTGAAAGATATCAATGCTATATATAATATGCCTGCAGTTCCTCAAAGCCCTGCAAATGAGAAAGCCCTATGAAGCAGGAGTTCTGTTCATACACAGGAAAGTGGCAGTGTGTTATTGCTTAAATCTTTGGACTGGAAACTGGTTTGCTCTTACTCCCACAGAGAATTGCACAAAGGATTTAGGTTTCACACGAGGTGAACCCTTCCCACTTCACCTACACAGCACAACAGAGCTGTGGGGGATGTTCCAGGTGCTGGAAGTCCGTAAGGAAATAATCTGGTGAAGGAGGGTCAGGGTGCACAGAGGTGTCCTTTGTGCAAAGAGGCCTGTGACACCTCAGTAAAGCAAGGTGAGACTGGCGTACGTGATATCCCAACTTACTAGGATGGCTGAATAGGACAAATATTAAGTTTTAAGCTCCGTGGTATTTTGTCAGGAAGTAGTGACTACAGAGAGAAAATAAACCAAATCAGCTCAGAAATAAAGGAGAAAAATCCCCTATTTCTCTTGGAAATCAAGCCTTCCTTATAATTTCCATTATGGTTATTCAGCTTTCTAAAGATGTCTTCACTTTCAGGACCCAATCTTAAAACATGGTGTTTGAACACCTTGTCTAGGATAGAGTCAATGTCTTGATGACTGGGGAACATGAAGTATACTTCAAGTTTAGCAGATGTATTCAACTCCCTGTGGAAAGATTCAAGATGTCATCAGTGTTGCACAGATGACCCTTATCTCTGCAGTCAAGAGCTTTTACAATGTGAAGGTAGTGTCCATTGTTTCTAGCTCCTGTAGTATCTTTCCAAAAAGCTGAAAAGTGTTTGGATAGCTGCAAGAAAGATGGATGGGGTTGAGACAAAGAGAAACATTTGGTGATTAGAATATGATTATCGAGCTAATGAAGCTCTCATAGCAAATCTTAAAAGGATGATCAAGCTGCTTAACTTTGTCTGATTCCCTGCATTCTGCAGTTCAAGACATCTTTTTCCATCATCTTAAAGCTCTAGGCCTTCCTCAGTGTCCTGGTTTTGGATGGAATAAATTTTTTATTTTTTTTTTTCAGTAGTGGGTTCAGTGGTTTTTTCTGTGTTTTGCATTCAGTATTGCAATAATCTTGGTAACACTGATATTTTGGTTGTTGATAATTAGTGCTTCCCATAAGTCAAAGATGTCTCGTTTTCGGTGCTTTGCCAGTGAGAAGCACAAAAAGCTGTGAGAAGCAGGGCCAGAACAGGTGACTCCTACTAGCCAAAGGGGTATTTTGTATCACAGAACATCCTTGTCAGTTTACACAACTCGGGGAGTCACCCAGAAAAGGGGTTGACTGCGGTTTGGGGACAGGTTTGGCATCACTCAGTGAGTGGTGAGCAGTTGAGATGTGGATCACTTGTTTTTTCTTGGGTTCTTATCGCTCTCTTATTTTTATTACTATGTTTATTATATTTTACTTTGTTTCAGTTGCTGTACTGTTCTCATCTCAACCATGAGTTTTATTCTTTTTTCCCCTGATTCTCCTTCCCATCCAGCAGGGTGAGGGGGAGGCAGGCAAGCGGCAGGTGGTGCTTGCTTGCTGTCTGAGGTTAAACCACAACACTTGGTTATTTCACCAGAGTGGGAGAGGGTTGCCAAATTCTAACATCCCTCTGAAGGATACAAAGCTGTTTTGATGACTCATCTGGCAAATACAGCAACCACTGCCAGTTAATACTAAGTCAGAACACAAAACTTTGGAAAATTAAGGCAAAGGGAAATAGAGTTTAGGACTAGGAAATGTTTCAAAAAAACTCACAAAGCATTCAGTATGATTTGTAGATTCTCTTTTTGTCTTAGACCAGCCAGAGAGATGATTAATGCTTTCTCATTATTTCTTAGCAACATTTGGAATATAAGCAATAAGAAGTAAACAAGAAAAACCAATGTAGAAATGTTTCTCCTTATTCCCTCATCAGGCATCCTCAAAAGAAAATACAGGAAGCCCTGTATTTATGTAATATATAAAATATATTTATATTCATTAAAAACAAAACAAAACAAACCTTAAAATAAATTTTTAAACCCACCAAAACCTGCAAAATTCCAATCAATGCCTACATTTAGGATTTTAACTTGGTACAGATGTGATTTTAAAAATATATATTCTTACTCCCTCAGTTCATACTGGGATTTAAGAAGTGCAAAGAACACGTATTTAACTAGCTAATGTGTATTAACAGCTTAGCACAAATAAGGCAGCATGCTTCCATGATGCATTAAAAAATCAGTTAGTTAAACCTCAAGCTCCTTCTTGCCATTATGCTTAACATATGCTGAAATCCTACTGCCTTGTTTTCACTAGGTGGTAATACACACCCCCAAAGACAGCTTCACCTTAAAGCTCCCGTGAGAATGACCTAAAGGTTTAGCTATGTTGGCAAAGCCATCCTAAGTTGACATTCTGCTGATGCTGGCGGTAAGGCACTTCCTATCTTTTCATTCCTCCAGTAAACACCCTTGGCAAAAGGATTACAAGGCCAGGGAGCTGCAGCTGCACTTTGGCTCCTGTAGAGTCACGTTCAGCGTCGCCTTTCCTCGTGCCTGTGACCAGGGTAACAAAGGTTTACAGCACGGGCCGTGTCCTGGGCACAAGGAGGTGCAGGCTGGGCCAGCAGGTTGGCAGAGTGTCAGCTGCTGCATTCTGTCAATTCCCACAGACAAACTGAGGCTCTTCCTGAAATTGTCTTGCTTTGGTTCATGGCTTCTGAATATAGGGTAGGGAAGCAAATGCGACCTGTCCCTGCACCTGTGTGAATCCTTTCTGATTTTTCCTCCCTAAATGGTATTATTTTGTAAGAATTTCCCCAAGTCTAAAAGCTAATTTTACATGACTTCGATTTAGGTTTTAAACATGAATTACAAAAGAAGAATTCCCCGCCTCTGAAGTACAACAGCAGATTAACGATACCAATTGCCCCTTCAGAGAAAGGACTAGTCCCATATATTCATCACTTCCTTTGTGCCGTTTTTCCACACAATTCACCAAAGAAGTTATTTTTATTTCTGCAGTTTTACTTTCTCAGGTGGGACAGTCACCCGGGTGTCAACAGGCCAGAGACTTAGTTGGTAGGCACAGAGGTGCCTCGTCAGGCAGCAAAAGCCATCACAGAGTCTAAAAGAGGCTCTTAAGGCCCTGGTGACCCATTCACTGTGTGTGCTTCCTCTGCTTTACAGCTGACTCACATGGAGAACCACCAGGCTCTCTCCAGAACGGGAAAAATAACTGCATATTATCTGTTTAAAAGCCTCATAATCCTCAGGCAACAACTGAATAGTAACTGCAGTGACAGGCAAAATCTTTTTGCTTCATATTAATAAACCCCAACACAATATTATGGCTTGCTGCATCAAAGGCTTTTATGTAAATGACCTTTTTTTTTTTTTTTTAAACACTGAAACAAAGAATACATGTGTGGAAGGACTCGGGTGTTTAAAGCTTTGCTTAGGTTTCCATTTGCTGAGGAACTAGACTACATCACTAGAAACAAACAGGAAGAAAAGAGTGCAAACAAGGAGAAAACAAATAATCTCTGTATTTTAGTGGTCTGACATGTTGCTTGTCATACCAGAAGAGAAAGTCTCTCCCCCAAATGAGTATCACTGCTACTTTTTTCTGGAGACCCACGGCCCAGGGTCTGTTGTGACGAGTCACTGCTTGCCCTGGATATATTTACTGACATAGGGACACACAAAGCCATGGCAGTGAGGGAGTGACATGCCAATGCCAGTTGTGTCTTCTGCAAGTGCTTTTTCTCTAGTGAGGAAAAAATGCAATTATGAAATTATGAATCTTTCTGCACATCTTCATCTTATTCCCATAAACTGTACAGGCAGAAAGAGCCTCCTCCAAAACTCAGCGCCCACTCATGATGTCCTTGCAAGGTGGCAACTTCTGCTCCCCAGGGACTGGTTGTGTAGCATGAATGGCTTTAGATCATTTCTACAGATGTCCTGGTCCACATCTGGGTTGCAGCTCAGGCCAGTCAGTGGCTGCACGCCTCCTTTCCCTCGGTGAAATTGCTGACAGTCCCCCCGTGAGAACAGATCACACCAGATAAGCTCGCGTGTGTTTGTCCTCCTGGCCCTAAATCCTCCCTTATGCATTAAAATTAAACTCCAGTCGCTACTGCCTCACCAGGTGCTACGCCTTTGCTGAAGTTCCTTAGGGAAACCACTCAGATTTTTGCTGGGTAGTTTTGCAGGGATAAACACTTTCCTCCAGTGTAGCCGTGGGGTTCCACTGACATGACACTGGCCTTGGATGAAGCAAGGGATGCCTTAGGGGGGTTGTAGCACAGCCAGGAAGAACGGCTGAAAAGATAAGAGCACTGAGGCCTTTAAACTACAGCTCTCATGAGGGCTGCTGATACTGCTGCGTAAACAAAGTTTTTCTTCAAACTGGTTGAATTAAACAGTTTGGCTGGGTTGGTTTGAGCTGACTGGAAATACAGTACTTCCCAGAAAAAGAATAATATGTACTTCAAATGAATAACAGGAACAGCAATAATAAAAGAGGTGAAAATCACACCTTTCCCAAATCTTTGGGAAGCACATTTTCTACTTTAAATCATTGTAGACAGCAAATTTCAGAGCTTCTCACCCTTTCTAGCTCTTTGGACTGTTTTTTCTGCACTATCTAACAATTGGAGCTTTCCATCTCTCCTGTCTTTAATACCATCCTGATACTAACATCCTGTACAAATGAAGGCAGATTTGAATTTCCATCAGAGAATTCAGCAGCTGCTAAGGAGGGAAAGGATTTTCTTTTTTCTCTTTATTTTACAACAATTAAAAGGAAGTATCTGACTGTTTCTGTGAAAACTGTGGACTGGACAACATCTTGTAAAAAAATATTACTGGCTGAAAACTGGCAGTTGCTCCGTTAGTATGACAGAATAATTAAAACCAGTATGACAATAATTAGCACTTCTATGGTTCTTTTCATCCATGGATATCAAAGCACTTCACAGAAACAAGTGCAGCTACCTCAATTTTTAAAGCTGAGCTCAGAAAAAAACAAATCGGAACTTTTTCCTTGTGGAAAATTCCAACAACTTCATCACAGGTATCCATCCTAAATTAGAGATAAGAGTTGAATTTTTTTTTTTTTTAATTTTTTTTTTTTTTTTTTTTTTATTTCAAAAAACAAGAGTGCTTAAATAATGCACCAAGGTTGATTAGGAAATGTTGCTGGTTTTCGATGGTGCCGAACGTTTTGCCATTCTGAATTTAGTGCGTTTTGGTTTGAGTGTCTCAACAATACATCTGCCTCTGGGAAGGGAATGCCTCCTGGGACCTGTAGTTCACATTTCCCCGCTGAACTTGATAACTCTATTAGTTAGGCTCTGCCTGTCCCCATCCTTCCCTAAAGCTGAGCCTGCCTGTCTTGTTTTATCTGCAGAAAAACATCATCAAAACACTCCTTGCTGCCTGTAGAATTGTTGGGGAAGAGGAGGGCAAGTCATGATTGCTCCTTACAGGTGTCTCACCTCAAACCAAAGCTGCTAACATGATGACTTGCCAGAAGTGACATACCCAGATGCTTATTGATAAGGCACCTGGCCACCAAGTACCACAAAAATCTTCCTTCCTAGTGAGGCTGGAAACACACAAGGGACCAGAAGGAGCTTGATCAAGCTGGTGCTTTCCTAGGAAAGCCCATTTATGTTTTCTGCATTTCCTTACCTGGCCTGAGTGTTTCATTGCTTCACTTATGCTCCCCTTGCACACACACACACAGGGACAATTTATCATGGTGGTCCCAACTACAAGGCTGCTGAAGGGGAGACTTTGATGACTGATCAAACGAGACTGAGCTGATTAAACTTATATTGCTTTCTCTGACTGTTCCTTTAAAAATTTCAGAGCAACAAACCACAGGCAGACTGCAGGTTCATGAGGGAGAAATCAACAGGAAGCAATTAATATTTCTAGCAATTTAAGGAATGTTACTAAAACCAAAGTAAATGTTTGCAGGCACAGTGCATGTGGCAACTGAACAGTATCAGGTTCAGCTGATTATTCATGATTACACACACAAACAACCCAGTTAACACTCTAAACCTGACCTGGTAAATCTGGATGGCCCTATGTAAAGGAAGATCCACCCAGGGAAAATCAGGTCCTAAGTATGTTCTGACAGAAATATCTTTTACCTGGGTTTTAGTTTACTTAACAGATTGAGGTTTGTTTGGGGTTGTTTTTTGTTTTGTTTTTCTCCCCGTAGATGCTTTTGATACCATATCTGACTGTAACACCTGACAGATATTATATGGTGCCCCATTCCCAGATGCTTATTAGTACTAGCTGTTCACATGTGTGTCAGGTATGCAGCAATATTTAACTCTACACCTGAGTTACACCCATGGCACAGCTTAACCTCACTCAATGAAACCCTCCAAAACCAATTCCGGAAAATAAGCAGAGCATTAAAAAAAGAAAAAAAAAAATAGCTTGTAAGAAGCTTCTCAAGCCTGTATTTCTCTTCTTGTTTATTTGCATTACTGAAGAAAGAAACAGGGCTTTTCCCGAGCTCTACCTGCAAGCCATGCACTCCATCATCTGAAATTTGAGGTAGTTTGGAAATCTCCCTGATTCCTACATCTAAGAAGTGAACGATACATGCCTCGGACCTTTAGCTCTCAGTTAAGAAACAGGGAGCAGAGGCGGATGCTTAGAGCCATCTTTTATGCGAAAGGTATTAATTAGACGTTCCTCTGTCAAAACATAAATAATGTACTGGGACAGTGTCACCTTGTGGTTGCTTGCTGGCATAGCGGCCGGCTGAGAAGGGATATTCCCCGAACCTCACCCCCAAAAGCCTTCCCTCAGGATTGTCCGCCTAGGGATTTTTTTGGGGGATCAAACAGGACCTCCATTATTTGCCCCATTTGCGTCGTCCATGCAGGCTTTAGCACCCCTTGCACTAACGTGTCCTAAAATCCTCACCGGGGCACAAGGGCATTAAACACCTGGGACAGCTCCACAACTTGCAGGGGCTACAGAAATCTGGGAGACGTGTGAAGAAGGAAGCTGCCGAGTTCCTAAATGGGAGCTGTGACACTGGGCAATAAAATATGCCTTCTCCCTTTTTCAATCTCCTGCCTTGCAAGGAAGGTTTCAAAGACTGGCACTGGATTTTGAAAACTGCTGCGTATGAAGAGGAAAACGTGCAGCCCTCATTCAAAGTTAGTACTAAAGCAAGGAAATTCAGACACCAAACTGTGTTCTTAATGGAGAACTAATGGATGTTAATTAACCAGCAATTGACAAACAACATATTTACTGTAGCTTAACAGGTCTGCAAATAAGCACAAACTCATTTACACATGTTTAAAACTTAATTAATACATTTTCAGTCATTGGCCACTTAAGTTGATTTTCTAACTGTCCCCTATAGTAAATCTAAAAGGATACATTTGGTCGAAAAAGTTATTGCACATTAATTAAACATTAGCTCGTTGCAGAAACCTAAATAAGTTGATGGTAAATGACCTCTTTCATCAATACTGGTTTATTGCACAGCTAGTAGAGGCCGTATTCAAAAATGAAGAAAAAAAATCCACCATGAGATGCAGCTTTCTCTCTGCACCCTCACCCATGCATTTGCAAAGCTCTCCCTGCAAAGGGGGGCTCCCAAGCCTCTGTGCAGAGGTGGGGAGTGCCAGGGTGGCCTGCAGGAACATTACTGCAGGCAGTGCTCCAAGCAGCAGGTGTCCAAGGGTGATTTCACTGCAGGTAAACATGCAGCAGGACTTTAAAAAGTCCTTCTGAGCAGAAGGCATGGGATAGAAGAGCAGGCAGTGACACTTAGGAGGAAAGGTGGTGTGACGAATACTTGCATTTTGGGAATTTGTTTTGTTCAGTCCTGTGAGACTTTCATTTGGTTCCTTTTTCAGTTTGGACAATACTACCTTCTTTTCTGCTACTACATTTGCAGTCCATTCAAAAATGGTGCAAGGAACTTCTCTGCAACTATCACCATGATCCTGCATTTCTCCTCTCATCTCCTACTCCTTGGTTCATCCCTTAAGGTTGCTTCTTAACTGGAACCATATTTTTTGCCCTGAAAGTACTGTATTTGCTTCCCAGAGGTCTGTGGTGAGGGGTAAGCCATTAGTGTATGTCAAATGCTCTAAGATCCCATCACAGAAAAGGCTGGAGCAAAAGAAAAGATAAACACTACCTCCTTTCTGTAGAATTCTTACAGGAATGCACAGCATAAAACCAAGTCCAGTGGTATTTATCCCAAGCTACTTCATTCTCCAATGCCATTGCAAAAGCCTCCAGTGGAGGGAGCTTAAAATAACTTGAAAAAGCTTTGCTTTCAAGAGACTGACTTAATTAAGTCATTGTTTCATATTTTATACTAAACAGAGGAAAAAAATTCAGGAAAGGAGAAAAGGAAATAATCTTCATTCATCAAATGGGAAAAGTCAAGATCAAATGGTAAAGAAGTGTTTTCAGACTTCGAGAGAATACAAATAGTGTGAAATAGAAGGCACAAATTAAATTAAGAATCATAAAATTTTCTCTGTTTGCACAGCTCAGGCAAGACTATCTGAATCCAATTTATTATCAGGCTCAACAACAAATAAGCTCACATGATTCCCAGGCTGAAATAACCTTTACTCATTTCACAATAAAACTACCATAGGGGTCTGGTAAGAAAAGATGAATTATAGCTGCCTGTCAGAAATAATGATGATAATCCTTCCCACTCCCACAACATCTGAGGATTACAACCACCTTTGCAGACAATACAGCAATCTCAAATACACAATGCAACACAACAAACTCATGTCCTCCCTGGGTTCACGGATGGAGAAACTGAGGCACAGGCAGGGGAAATTAATCACTCTGCAATCGCAGTGTAACTCTGATCCCTGTTCCCAGCTTGGCCTCAGTCCCATGAGAGTGGAGAAACAACTCCACTGATTTCAGTGGGTTTTCTTTCATTTATGCACTGCTGTCACCATCTCAACAGACGGATTGCAGCAGCACTCAGGCTCTGTGATTATGGACCAGTGTTCTCTTGTGCTACACAAAACAAATAAAATGATCTGAACACAATGGGATTTTCCTGTCCCAGTGTTTGCAATGGAGACGCAATTGCATCCCTTTGGGTGGTAATTGTGCCTGGAGAGGATGGGTCCGTAACTATCTTGGAATCCTTGCAGATTTGAGGACTGATCACCCATTGGTGGCTGGGGTGAGTCTTCTCTAATGTTGAGGGTCTATGTTGTATTCCAGAGAGTGAACTTGGGGAAGAGCACACAGGCTGCGACCTTTTCCAAAATGTGCAATTTCCCCTTTGGCATAAGGGGGGCAGACCCATAGTTGTGAGAGCTGAAGCAAAAGCCTGTTTTTAAGCCCTTGTAGACACCTGCATGTAGGGCTTTGCCTCTAGTAGAACCTTAGCACAACAAAATCCTGGCTACTCCACACTGAGTTCCCTCCAAGCATCCACAGGCTTGGCTGCAAACCCTTCACTTTGGTGACATACTCCACCCAGACCTTCCTTGTGCCCCTATCTCACATCCAGATTTCCTGCTGAGGCTGTAACGTTAATAACAAGAAGGAAGCCGAGCAACAGCAGCGTTTCCAGGAAATTGATACCTCTGCATCTGGCATACTTGGATGGCACCGGGCTGTTCTGCATTCACGAGGCACGGCTCACATGATATCTGTCAGCCAAAGACATCTAAGTCAGTTGCACCAAGCTGTCTTTTTCTTCTCAGCTACAGACAACTGTGAAGTCTCCCTCTTGCCCCAGATGTTCTCGCATGCTTCATTGCAAAAAAAAAAAAAAAGAAAAAAAGTGTCTGTCAAAACTGCCTGTGTCTCCTCCCAGGGAAAGAGTAGCCAGGGGCAAGGTGTGTGGGTGGGGTGTCCTTTCTAGAATCTGCAGCCTCATTAAAGTAATTGGCATCTGGACTTGATTTGGGAAGCTCAGTGCCAAAGGGGCTTATGGGGTAACTAATGCTGTGGAGTCAGAGCCAGAAACTTCATAGCAGGCTTCTGAATGTGGTCTCTGGCAAGTTCTATGCAATGTAACGACATTATGGCTTTGCCATATATTACATGCAAATGAGAAGAGGTTGGCAGCCAGGCAACTGGCATAGCACAGCAGCAATCATCCTTACAGGATGTAGAAGGCAAGGCTATTCATCCTGAACCTGCACACAGGGGTGGGAAAGGGAAGGACAATCTCCCACAGTACAGCTGCTTGCCTCCTTTCCCCTTTGAGTGACCTAATGTGGTGGAAGACACTTCCCAGTGCACAGCTCCTGTTGTTCCTGCCTTATTTCTCAACTTTACCAGAAGGTGTGATTTTTTTTTTTTTTTTTGTTTCTTCCTACATCCATCCAAAATTCCCTTCAAATGTCTGCTGTTCTCTGTCTCTGCTTCTCCCCGAGCATCCTCTCCTTAGTACCAAATAGCTGTAGGATATGCACAACAAAATGTCTGTGTGCAGGTGCTGAGCAGTGATGGATGCAGACAGCTGGCAGGCCAGCCGGGACTTCACCTGCTTTGCTGTTGATGAGCCACTCTTTCCCTACATTAATTGCTTTTAATGTTTCCCCCCATTTAGGCAGCCATCTCGTCTTTAAGCTTTCATATTTTCTCTGGATTGTTTGGCCTACAAAATATGCATCAAAACTCCCCAGAATCACACTCCCCAGAATCCTCTGATGACAGAGGACAGATGTTAGCCTCCTGGTCCCCTATTTTCAAAGTGATGACTCCTAATAATTTGGGGAGATGTTAATGAAGGGAGGACTTATTCCTGCTGGAATTTATTGCTCTTCTAGTATCCTTGTGACTTCAGAGACTCACAATTTCTACGATGCAGAAAGATAAACCAAGGCAAAAATACACAGAAAATGAAGTCAGAGCTCTTGCTACAAGATCACAACCAACTCACCCAAAGCCAAACAGCACCTTGATGTCAACAATGAGTTAAGAGTGATGGTATTCTTGTTCATGTCACGTACTCCCATTATTGTTAGATCAGGCCTCTAAACTTACAAATGTCTCCTTCAAAGCAAAGCAGGTTCTATTAATAAAGGACTTTAATGTGGATACTTGTAGGCTTAATAATTCCAAATGTCCAGCCTGCTACCCAGCAATCTTTCCCCAACACACTGTTCCTCAAACCACAGGGCTTCACAGCCCCAGATGGTTCCACAGGCTGATCACAGCCAGGCACTGTCACATACTGGGACTCCAGTTCCATTTGCAAGACAACCCAACCACCTTTCAAGCTCCCTACTCTTTGCAGGATACCACTGAGGAGCCTCAAGGCAGAGGGAGGGAGGTAGTAAGCAGTCTGTAAAGTATTCTGGTTTAGATATTCAATTTGAACATTGCCCTGGGTGCTAGATTACTGCACCTAAAGCTGTTGAATCTCATACAGCTATACTATTTTTTAAATTTTAATTTTTATTCCCACTGACTTCAGTATCACTGATGACACTAGAAAGCAATATTTTAGTCTAAAACAGCTTTGGTCTTTAAAGTATCTCTGGATCAAGTCCAGCTCTTTGCTACTGCAAACAATTTTATTACAGGCATTTTCAAAACCTGTGATGGGTAGCAAACTGTAGGACTTAGAGGAACCAGAGGAAACAAATTCTGCTCCTTCCTCATTTCTGTAGGCACACAGTTGCCTCTGATGGAAAATTAATAGAATAGGGAATTTGGGATGCTACTGCTCAGAAACAGCTTGTGTAGCAACACCAAGGATACCATTCTGTGTCCTGGTCTGCTCTTCTCAACCTGTTTCCAATCTGAGGGATAGCTCATTACAGTACCAGTGACAGGGAGAGGGAAGAAAAGTTCCTCAGATAATCTCCTCCACTTCCAACAGTGTTTGTAGCTAGACATCGGTGGAAGGAAAATGGGCCCTAAAAGGGAGCAACCATCAGAGTAAGTTTAAGTGACGAGTTATACTGCCCTAGTGACACTGATAAAAGCAGAGAGGGGGATAGCCCTTCAGTAATTAAAAGCAGTGTCTCTTTCCCAGGTGAGATATAAGATGTCTGTGCTGCAGAAGTCTAGAAAAAGAAGGAAGAAGCACCTGGGCCTGTGTCTTGCAACATTCATATGGCTAGAGAAGGGAACATCAAGAAGATGTGACAGACAAGGGCTGAAGGAGTTAAAGCCTGTTAAAAAAACTGTGTGAGCAGCATTTAAAGATCAGGTAATATTACAAGGATAAATACTTGTCAAGTGAGAATTATGAATCAATTTATGAAGTTTTGTGCAAGAGTGACACCTGTGTTGCAGTGAGGAAGGCGCAGGGGGCACCTGGGCTGGGTATACACCTTCTATCAGGTGTAGGTGTGGAAAGGAGGGCACTTTGACCATTCCAGGCAGTAGGTGGCTGGAATGGACAGGGCCATGGCAGATGTGATGTTCTGGAGTCATGCAAAATTCAGTGACTATTATATTGATACATGACAGATGTTACAGAAGCACGGAACATTCAAAGACTGGTGCATTAACTTTATAAATATTACATTCATCCTTATGGCTTTTTTTAGGAATTACATCCTTGGTTCTGTAGGTAAATCAGAGTAAGTTTTCTGCACATCATGAGACTCCGCAGGGGGCTTTACCTTCCTACAGGAAAAAAAAAAAAACCAAAAAACAAATGCAAACCAAACCAACTGAAAAGTGAAAAAGTCATTTAACTTTTGACCAATATCAAGCAAAACAACAGTGCCAAAATTATGAAACAACATACACTCCTGGCCAGACTCAAACATGACTTGAACAAACTCCTGAAGTCTCTTTGGGAACATAAGCTCTACCTTTACTATGGAAATCTGTTTTCCCCAGGATGCAAGTGCATGCCCAAGTTCTGACAAATACCCACAACATTATATTGCATTCTTCTATGTGATTCTTTTTCAATTGTTTTGTTTTTGCTTTGTTGTGATTAGTTCAATTTATTATTTTTTTTAATGGAAAGGACAGCAGCTAGCAAGTAGATGACATCCATGGTGTACCTGTGTCAAACAGAGGGCCATAAAATGCATGTGCCCTGAAATGTAAATTTTACTTTGACCACCACCTGCAGAGGTTTACAGATTATTATTATTTTAAATTAGGGAGCTGATAATGATGGAGAAAGTAGTATGAAACTGCTGCACAGCATCTGGTTTGGAAGATTTTGGTGGCAGTCAAGGTCTTTCCAGGAGCTGAAGAGCCATTGCCACCAGCTGCCCCTAGGCCAGCCTTACTATCTGCCCTCCAAATGCTTGGCCCTGGCTGAACCCATGTGCTCTAGCAGGGATGGACAAGTGGCACAGAAATACTCTGCTAGACTCAACCCTGCTCACGGCTTCCCACATCCTGTGGCACCTGAGGCATCATTTACAAGTGTTGTTATTTCCACAGGTTGCTGCTTTCCAGCTGACCTCATCCTGACTTCTGCTGCTGAACCAGATACCCATGCAAACAAAAGCTTTGTCAGCCACACAGAATCTGCCTTCCTTATTGCCCATTTCACGTTATTAACTGAATATCCACATAAGTTAAGGAGATGTAATTGCAGTCAAATTCCTCCTCTGATCCAAAGATTCTCCTGAAGTTCATTAACATTTGTACTGTAACTACTGTTGAGCATGCCACATTTCCAGTCAAGATTTCAAACCAAATGAGGTTACCAAATAATGTCTTAATAGAGAATGCAGGGTAATTTATATATTGAAATTAAAGATTAAAGCTTAATCTTAATTAAATCTCACAAAAGTTCAGTAAAGCTGCCCAAATTATAAAATATAAAAAGATGTATTGATTATTTGAGAAATGGAAATCACATTTAATAAATAAAGGAATGAGCCATTAAGGGGATGGAGAGACCAGAAAAAGCACTAACTGGTGATTAAAAGAAGATAAATATTTATTAAATGTTGCTGTGATTTATTAAGCTGTGTTGGGCTAAACAAATGTAATTTGATATCTGAATCATATCTCATTCTGATACAGTCTTCATTAAATCTGAAGTCTTGGCTTTAAATGGATATCATATGTTCCCTTCAGTTCTTAATCTCTTTGAAATATCAGTTTGATGCTGTGGAAGACATTGAAAGTCACAGGGACTGAAGTCTCCTGCGTATCAATGAGGTTGTTTTGCACTACAGGTGAGCAGTCACTTCCCATTCCACGGTGCCTTCTTATCCAGGACCTGTTGCAACTTTGCGCTGTCCCTTGGTGACAGGGCAACGTTCAGATTTTAAAGCTATCCTGTCAAAAGGCCAGACAGGAAGAGCACAACTTCAAATTTCAATCAGTCCTCCCACGAGCAGTGTGGAGGTCTGAGACAGCACACCTGTCACTGGTTTTAAGGCAGGGAAGCTGACTGCCACGCCAGCGCAGCTGCTGCCCTGCAGAGCACCAGTGCAGGTTTGAGGATGGAAAAAAACGCCAAACCCCTTGTCAATACAGTAATTAGTCGAGCAACAAATAGCTCTGTTGATGCAGCTTTCCAGTGGAAATGTTTAATCATGCAGGAGCTGCAAAATTCATTCTGCCAAGGTCCAGAGAGCAACCTTATCTTGGGTGCCTCACAGAGGGAGGCAAGGGTCTGATAGAGCACGGCACTGTACCCACATGAGGAGTTTGAGTAAGAACGTTTCTCAGGGGTTAGGCAGCAAGTTGTCTCTGCCTTAAATTCATTCTCACACTCTCTTTTCAGCCTCTATTTAGAGGAAGAGCTCCTTGTTGAAAATTACTGGCATAAATGAATTGCTGCTGATAATTAAATTTGCATAGACTTAAAATTATGTTACAGTGCTCCTTCCCAGTGCTGCAACACTGAGTTATAGACTGCTAGTGAGACTCATTGCCTTTCCACTGTGAACCTCAAAAAAGGTTGTGTGAAAAGTAGTAATCAACTTCCATAACTTTGCTTGAATCTGAACGTTTAAAGAACTCTAACTTCCTTTCCAATGTCCTTGCCCCCTCACCAAAGGAAACACACAAACCACAAACCAAATAAACCAGGGGAAAAACCAAACAACCAACCTACCTACCTACCAACCAACAATAAAAACCACAAAACAAACCAACAACAACAACAAAAACCAAAAAACCAAACCCAAAACCAACCCCATCCCAAATAAACAAACAAAAAAACCCCAAAAATATTGGTAATCACATGCTATTCCTTTTGCTTTTTCAGGGAATAAGAAACAAACCAGACTGAACTGGGCTCTGCTGAACCTGGAGTTCTACCTCACCTCTAGTATCTTCTTTCCACAGTAACATGAATGCAGGAAGTATTGCAGTGGGATAGACAGGAGTGGTTCTAAAGCCACTTTAGAGCTGAGACAACTTGACATTTTAAAGGTAAAATCCAAGAATTTCTTTCAGAAGTGGTTCTCCTACTTTACTGACCCAGGCACCCTGCTAAAAGCCAGGGTCCAGCCTCAAGGGCCAAGGGGATACATTAAGCCAGAATAAACATCTGATTCTATTAAAAAGCAGCTATGAGAGATGCCTGTGCATAATGTGTAGTTTTCCTGTAAGAATTTCATGATAGCAAATTTCTGGCACTCCCTCTTGCAAGCAGGAGTCGATCTAGCACAAAATAATTATTTTCAATGTGTTTAGCCAAAAAAAGAAAAAAAAAAAAGACTTCAAAATCCTTACTACCAACACAGCCAAACAGATTCCTCATCTGGAACTCACTCTGGGTTGAAAATATGATCAAAAAGTTCAAGCCCCTGAAGCAATTGTCTCAGAAAGTTTTAAGCTACTGAAGATAGCGGGTTTAGGACCATAACTACAATAAACACAGCAAATGAATAAGAGTCTTCTGGCAAGAATAAGCCAGAATTGCAGAGGCAGATGTTGCCAGTGAAAAGAACAGGAAGGTAACCAAGTGAAGAAACAGCATGAGGGGGATTATCCTTATTTGGAAGCAATCCATTCCAGCAATAAATTAAGCCAGGGATCTCTGCATCGGAAAACAGCAGGGCAACCTATTAAACTAAAGGACAATCTGCTTTTTCTGTCACCTTTGAGCCCTGACTGAATGGTGAAGGAAACAAACACAGCAGAGATCAAAATGTATGTTATTTCAACAGCAGTAATGGTCCACTGTATGTTACAGAGAGAATAAAATTCTTTTCATGCACATTCCCAGCACAAATGCCTGATCTTCAATGACAATATTGCTGGACTGCAGTGGTCATAAAGATGAAATCACAGAAGAGGGTTTGGATGGAAGAAAAATGATAATTTATGTTTTATGGCAAAAACATAGCTGCTTTCACCCCAGCTGCTGAGATGGGATGGGCTCAGGTGAATACTCAGTGCAGACAGGTGAAGCTTTTTTCACAGTGGTATTGGAAGACATAGTGGTAAAGGGAGAAAGAAATGCTATATAATTTTAGCTCAAAGAGCTCTCTGCATCTGCCAGCTGTAGTACATGACATTGTGTACACACTGGTGTGTTCCAGGGCCAAATTTACTGCAGGGAAACAGCATCCACAATTAAGGAAATTCTGAGGGGTAAACACAGGCTCTGTTTCACAAGGGTTTAAATTATAGACAAGCAGATACATAAAATGTACAGAACTGCACTGGGCAGAACAGGCAGAATAAAGTAAAAGAAGACTTCTAGCAAATCTTAAGCATATACTGGTCACATGCATAATGTGAGCAAAAAGAGAGAGATTATTTAGAGTTTTGATGGTGTCCTTCCACACTTTGAAGTAGCTTCTATCAACAGAACAACTTGTACTGCCTCTTACTCCCTTTCTGTCTTGCTGGCTTTTGTCTTTACCCCACTAACAGATGCTCTTCTAGTCAAAAGTCCCCAAGAGCTGCCCTGATGGAACTCAGAGCTGACATTTGGTCCATCTGGTTTCCCAGTCCCAAGCCTTCCCAAAAAAAGGAAAGGTACCCAATGATCCCAAACCATGCACACTCCATTTGTTGATGAGCACAAACAACCTTTACCTGACAGATACTCAGGCATCTCCAACTTCCTCAAGTTCCCACTGTGATACTCACGCTGATGCAAGATTTATTTTTTTTTTTTTAAAGCTCAAATTAGGCTGACAAACACAAACGGGCTGTGAAAAGGGCAGACTGTCAAAAAAGGTTCCTCTCTTTTAAGCAGCACTGATGAAACGAGTAAAGTAATTCCTTGTTGCAGAGTTAGCTCTAAAGTGAACTCTTGGTTACACAGTACTCTGACATCTACTTTTCTCAGCTCGCTTTGAAGTCCAGCTGGCACTAGCAAAGAATCCCAGACATGATGCTGGTTATTTCTTCTTTTGGTAAGGGGACCCCAGGCCCAGCTCTCGCTCTGCTGTCCAGGGCAAAACACTTTCCTAGTCTGCATTTTGTTGCCCACAGAAACTATTTTGAAGGGGAGATGCCAGCAGGTGAATAAGTCATACATGATCCCTGGCTATGTTATCAGGACTCTCATGGAATATTTTCTACCAATGATAAAATGTTATTGCTGCCATTATCAAGCAGTTGGTCTTTATCTGTCTATCTATGACAGGCCTCGTTATTCAGGCAGGTTTTGGGACAACTTCAAGGGGAGATCTTTCCATCCAATGTCAAATATACCAGCTTTCTAGACTTTTTTTTTTCTTTCAGCCCCTCCTAAACTGATTTACAAAGCAGAGGCATGCAGCTCCCCCCCAACAAACCTCACGAGAAGAGCTGAAGGAACCCTGCATCATGCCATGCTGCTGACCTTGGGTTACCACTGGATATTCCTTTCTTCAATCCAAATTTTACAGAGCAAAGGCAATTTCCTGATCCTTCCACACTGGTCTTGATAATTACACAGAAGAAGGAGACGTTCAGTAGTTAAGGAGATGGAGCAAAACTGCAGAGCAAAATGGCTGAAGAAGCTGCCCCGAACTGGGATTTTTTACAGCCCAACCACATGCATATTCTTTCCAATCAGCACAGCAGGATAACTTAAGGGGATAATGGGAGATGTTAGACTGAAGCTGAGCCTGGGGAAACAGAGAAAAGGGTTTTCTCCTAGCATTCATTTTGTTATTTCCTTTCTTCCCTTCCCCAGACACAAACCTGTAATTAATCTGTGTTAACTAGCAATACATTTTCGTAAAATTCCCCAAGTGGAAACTGTTCAGCCCATGAAAATGGAGGCAAGGGAATGCATTTTCCTTGAGTGCAGTAAAAGAGCCCAAGAAGAGATGGAGGCAGTTGCCAATGATTGAAGGCAGCAATATTGTGGGAACATGGTTTCCAGCAGCTCAGCTGCCTCATCTCTCAAACTTAGTTCTAGCCAGAAGCTTTACTCCAAGTGCTGATTGCACACAAAGATTTAAACAATAGTTATGATGTTGCTTTCCGCGTGCAGAAAGATAAGCTGCAGTTGGTTTTTATATTTCTCGAGGAAGCTCCCCTAATTTTAATAGTTTGGAAGAGGGTGCACCTTATGAAACAAGGTGCACCTCATGAAACTCTTAAGTAAGAATTATAGAGTAATATCTGTATCTTTTCTCATGTTTGATGCCATGAAGTTGGTAAACCCCTTACTCTGTGTTTCTTGTATGTCTTGCTCTGTTTTCTTAGATGAGATAGTCATGCTATGAGACTCTGAAAGATCAAAGGATGTAACCAGCTCAACTCCTTGCAGATCACAGCAGCATGCTTTTTAATAGCACCAGATCCCTGATAAGGGATTAATCTACCTCAAACCCAGAGAAGTGACTGGCCTTCTGGAGAGAGCTTCAGAGTGGAACAGATGAGTGGCAAAATGCAGTCAAAGTGGGCACCAAGTGGGGTGCAACACAGATGTGGGGTGCAAATTCAGCGCACATTAAGATGCTTTTATTACATATACATCACAAATCCACAAGCTATGGGTCACAGAGATACTTGATTCTTTCAGCTTCATTCTAGAAAAGCCCACTGGCATTCCTCCACCCCGGTACACCTATCTAAACAGCAGCTACCCTAAATAAAACAAAGAATTGGCAGGTAATTAAATGAGATTTCTTGTCTTCCTTTTGAAAACTTCCAAGAGGTTGTCAGCATTGGAAGGTCTATAATATTTGTCTGAAATAACGGATTTTTGGCACCAGTGCTTGCAGAAATTTAAGTGTGCGATAAGGGAACTCTACTAATCAGTTTAGGATGAAAACAAGAAAATCACTTGAGGAATCTGAGAGTCGTTCTGAGAGAAATTTAGTATAATAAGCATTCTTTACTTCAGCATCCAATACAGCCTTCTTTTCCACATCTGCCAGCATCATATCTTTAGATTCTCAGTATGCCAACTCCTGCTCTAAGTAAGCTTAGACTTTATTATTCTGTTCATTTTACCAGTGGAGAAACTGAGGCAGCGATAGGTGGAACAAACCACAGCAATTAAGAGAGAATAAGAATCCAGAGCAGAGGCAAATGCCTTGCATGTTACCTGCTGAACTCTCCCAGAACTAACTGGGTGCAAATGTCTCCACTGGACTGAAAGACCCTCTCAAAAGCAGGGACTAAGATTGGGTTAGCAGTGTCTTGAGAGTTATGGTGACAAAGAGAGCTGTAGAGAAGATATAAAATCAACCTTACCCTAGAAACATCCCTCAAGGTTGAAAAAGAAAGGAACAGCTATACAGTGTAAGGATCAGAAATATGCAGAGAAAAGGCAAGCTGTTAAAAGTCAAGACCTAACTGGGGAAGGGACAGGTCTGGGGAAGATAGCAGCTAGGTTTGTCAGGATTTAACTAATATACTCCTAACAGCTCTGGCTGTGGTTTCAAGGAAGGTGCCTCTCAGGGTACTTGGGCAGCATCAGGTTACTCAGCTACTGCTGGAAAGAAGGACATCTTTCCCCACTGCCTGAATCAGGGAGGAGCAAATTCAATCCTCACCAATGCCAACTGGGACCCGCCAACAAAACAATTTTTCAGACACTTTTCAAAGAACCACATTGTAAATAAACATTAATTGTCTTTATACATGTCAGTAATTATTCTCGTCTCAGAAATCCATTAATCTCTCCTTTATACCTATTTCCATAAGTCTCTGGCACATTCTATTGGCATTGCCTTTACGTTTAAATGTATGATTGCCCTTGATCATTTTGCCTTTCTTCCCTTTTTTTTCATGTAAATACAACCCATAAGATTCGGTTCAAAGTTCTGAAAACATTTATAATTTGCATGTATGCTGGCTATTGTATTCTCCCTGTCACCTCTTCTATTGCCACAAAGTTTCGTGTTCTCTTTTTCATTCACAGAGAAAATACTTAGCAGATACTTGATAGCAGCCTGCTAGCACACTTTTGAGCTTTTGCTGTTCAAAACATACCAGATTTGGGACAGGAACTGTATTTCACCTCTAGGCGTTATCCTAACACTATAAATAAAATACAAATCATTGTAAGGATTTCAATATCCTTACATTTCCCTCTAGACTCTTAAAACTATCATTCGAGTTTTTAATAATCTACTTACTTGAAGTTTTGTGTCATGTCACTCTTCAAGTGATTCCCCTGGGAAGACAACAGACTTGGTCTATTCGAGTCACTCATAATGACTGAGCCACAGTAAGCAACACTGGTTAGGAAAAAACCTCTGTTGGAAAAAAACTCTATAAAAATGCAAGTTTGTGGAAATAAAATAACTCTGCAGGTACGCGTTAATCTCATCAAAGCTTTGCATGGCAGCATACTCAATTTGCTCAGATATTTTCCTAGAAATTAATTTCCTGTCATCTGTTTGTTCTTGCCTTTCTAACCTCCCATCCTTGTTTGTGACTAATTTTTATTTTTATACTTAAAAGAAAAAAAAAAAACAAAACAACAAAACCCCCTAAAAACATAAAAAAAAATACTCCAACCAGACGAAATATTCCGTTTCAGAACTATATCCAGAGCGCCTAAAATGGGAGCCAGTACTACTTATTGTGCATTCAAGAAATTAGCTGCTACAAACATTTGCTTGAGCCTGATAAACTGTTTCTCCATCCCATATGCCGCTGCTATGTGTGTTCAATTTCAGTTTGGATAATTCAGAGTAATCCTATTATAGAAAGGCACGAACCACAAAGTTCTGTTCCAGATGACATGTCAAAGTTCAGCAGCACTTGCAATCAGGACTTCTAACTTCGGTCCAATTCTGACTTAGCATTGATTTCCCTTCTTTCCCAAAGTATCAGAAGCCTGGCTGTGTCTCCTCACTGTGGTGTTTTGGAAGCTGACCAACACAGTTAACATGCTTGTGTCTTGGAGACCCCAAATCTGTCTGACTAAAGGCTCTGTCAGAACTGGTATTTTGATAGAACCCACACAAATCTATGATGATTGCTTTTTTGTGAACTTACAACACTTTTCCCCACACAGAGACAGAATTTATGATATCCCACTGATTTTCCCCAACCCATTTTTAATTCAGAATTGCCATTTACACTGTTGCATAATTATCTCTCCCCCTCCCAGTTCTGACTTGCTTATTTCTTTAAAGAATTCCTGACCCTGGGAGCATATCCTACCAGTCTCAATAGAAAGAAGAAAAAGAAGAAAAAAAATTTATTCTGCTGTGATTTAGTATGGGAATAACAAGAATACCAGGGCTCATTGGTAGGTACACAAACAGGCAGAGCAAATACAATCATGTTGGGTGAGGAAGCATATTGTTATCCATATATTATATTTTCATTAGTAATACTAAAGCCCTCTAGCTCCCCACTCTACAATTTAGCAGGAGGGCAGATAAAAAAAGTGTGAACCAATACAGAGAAAAGAAACCCTCCGAATTCAGTTTTCTAAGCCTCCTTAGCCTGGCTGTCTTCTTCAGTTCTTTACTGTCTCTCATGTTTTGCAGGTTTCTGTCAACTTATTTCCAACAGCACTTTTAAAAGGCAGTATGTAATTTGAGACAAGGACAACAAGTGTGAAAATACAGTGGTTTTATCCTGCAAGCCCAGAGCAGAGATACCTACATTGATATGTACAAAGGTTTACTAGAACAGATCATTTCCATTCCTGCACAAAAGGAAGGTATTCAAATACAAACACACCCCAGGTGACACAGATACGCTCTCATGGAAGCTTGTAAGATTTCAGCAGATCGTGTGTAGTTGAGGTGTTATTTGGTGGTATCAAGCCACTAATAAAAGTTACTCATAATTTTATCTTGCTGAGATTCTGCTCCTCCTTTGAGCATTATTCTTTGATTATTTTTGCCTTTACATGCTGTTGTCCTGTTTAGGTGCCCATACATTATTCTTGGTGTTTAAGATTTCATTTTTAGTTTTGCTACCACCACTGGATTTTATCACTTGGCATGAAGACTCCTCAGAATTTACTAGCTTTCCCATGGCTCTACATCAGATTTTTTTTTCCCTTTTGCTTTTAACTGCATGCAAGTAGGAATTTCCTAGAAAACAACTCTACCGCCTATTTACGGAAATTCTTTGCTATTGATTAAGCAGCAGTTGTGACCAGCTAGAAGAAGGAACTAGCCAAAATCTACACACTAGCTAGAGGGGATGTCTGGCAGGGGCAGTCCCTAACCTCCCACAATTTCACACTGGTGTAACCAATAGCCCTTCAGAATCCTACAGTTTATACCAAAGAAGAGAGTGGAGATATCCAGACCCTCGGTGTGAAATCCACCTGTATAGACAATGAGGGCAGATGGGAGAATGGTTTCAGGCACATGTCAAGGCAGTTCCCTCTTGAAAATGAGAGATAAAGTAGCTCTAGTGCCTTGGGCACCAACCTAGGTAGAGAACTACAGTATTTGTTTCAGCACTACAACAATTTCAGAGAAAGTCAGCCATTAAAAAATAAATAAAAAAGACTCTGACCCAGGAAAATATTTGCCCAGCTTTAACTTCACCACATCAGTATTTTATAACAGTTAGACAGCTATCCAAACACACACCACCTCTTCCTCCAGTTCCTCATAATGGGCATTAATCAGGCCCCTCTGCATTTCTCTGTGAAGTTCCCCTGTGAGACTTGCCCTGTCATTGGTGTGGAAACACAAGTTTTACTGCTGTTACCCCAGCCTAAATAAACTCCCCTTGTCTTAATCCAGCCTAAAAA
>VWZN01009648.1:1413086-1424472 GCA_013396955.1 Regulus satrapa
CCCTTGTGTTTAACACCACAAAAAAAAAAAAAAAAAAAAAAAAAAAAAAAAAAAAAAGGTAAGGAAAAACAAGGAGGAATAAAGGGGGAAAGACCAAAAGATTCTGGAAATAGCTGGAATTGTTCATGCTGAGCCATCGGGCCCTGAGATTTGAATAATGCATGTTCCATAAATCTAAGTGTCCCTGCTTGCCACATTTTAGAACAGGGAACAAAAATAATAGCTACTGTCCACACTTATCACCAATAATAAATTACAGGGCTCCTGTGTGTGGCAGCGATTAATGCAAAACGCAACCCAAAACACATAACTAAATAAATAGATAGTTTGACTTTCCTGGGGGTTATCTCTTTCCTTTTCTACACCCCTCTCAGAGTCTCCTTCCAGCCAAAAATTACACTGGGAAAGACCCATTCTTACAGTACATCCCTTCAGACAGACAGGCAGACTAACTCATGGTTATCTTCAGAATATACCCCAAGGCAGTCAGTGGAGTGCACACACCTATGAGAACAGGGGACAGAAATGCACTGCAAAGCTTTTAGTTCTTCTACAAGACTGCAGTCTTCCCAAGGCATCATCTCCCACCTGAAAGGGGCATGGATGCACCACTCCAGACACAAAATTCCCCACTGCTTCCCTGAGGCTACAATCAGATCTCCAGCTGATATGGGTATGAGGGCCAGAGCATTCTTTTGGCAGCAGCTCCTCTTCTTCAGACTGTTAGTTAGGGAGCTCTGGGCCCTTCTGTGGCTCTGAAGTAGAAGAATTGATAGTAGGGAAGTTACTAGAAAACAGTGCAAGGATAGGGCATGAGGGTAAGAAAAGGGTATACAGAGGGTCCCTTATAGAACTGATCTTTGCAGTGAAAGACTTCCCTGCAGGGATTCTATTGTGTCCTCGATTTCACCTGGATTGGGAATGACAAATTCAAGCAAAGCTTCACTCTTCATTACCCATATCCACTAAGTAACGATGGGTCACCTTCACAGGGATAAGGGGAAGAAAGGAAACTCAGGAGACAATACAGAAATCAAAAATGATTGGTAATGCAAAGGGAAGGTGTGTGCAACTACATGGGCTAATAAGAATCCACCTTAACAGCAGCAAAATGTCCCCAAAAAACCAAACCCCAGCCACTGAAGACATTTGTCTCAATTTTAAGAGGTTAGATAATTGAGAAAATAGGCAGCCATTATAAGCTCCTGAACACTTACACAGAACTGTAATCACAGCTAGACCATGGATGGCAGTCCAGAGGTAAAAACCTGTACCCTATCCTTTCTCTTAATCTTTTAATTCTGACACGTACAATTTTAGTGAAAAGTTTTTTGTTTTTTTTTCTTTTACATTAGCTGCCTTCTCTGCTTTGCCAGCCTATTCCCTCTGAGGGTATGGTAATGTGTCTCTTGAGAAACCTCTTTCAGCTGAGGCAGTATTCCCTTAGAGAAGCCATTCCTGTTTATTGTGTGGGCTTCTGTGTAAAACTGCCCTTGGCATCCTCTCCCCTTTTGCAACTGTGAAGCAAGAAACAGAGCTACAAAGGTCACAAGAATCAGAATGAACCACAGGAGAGGGGCTACCAAAACATCTATAGAGGCAGCTCGGCCAAAGCTTGAGGCTCAGGGTACAGAGGTATAATTTGACCTGCCCCAATGTCAGTGGTGCCTGTCATATGCCCTCCTCTTCCTGCAAGGGCTCTGCGCTCTTCCCCGGCACATCAGTGCGAGTCTGCCTGCTGCACGAGAGACACTTCAATTCACAAAAGCAAAATAAGAAAAGGAATTGTGTGCTCAAGCCACGGAGGGTGAGGCAACTCACACAAATGAGAGCAGGTGGGAAAAAAAAGAAAAAAAAAAAGGAAGTGGCTTGCACACAAAGCAGATGCTATTACGCTATTATTATTATTATTACTATTAGCTATTCATTACTCATATGTTGGTATTATAGTAGGATCCAAAATCCTCATTCAGTATCAGGGCCCCATTGTGCTAGTCTCTATGCAAATACAAAGACAGCCAGGAAGAGCTCACAGTCTAATTTAAGACAAGACCCAGCAGGTGAATGTAGCAGAAATTGGAGGAAGGGAGGGTAAAAAGACCATGAGATTTCACAGGCTAATGGCACATTGCTGAATGCTCATTCCTGGAAGATCTAAAAGGTTATGGCTTAATAACCCTCAGGGATGCTTCTTATGGCTTTAAATCTCTGACCTCCTGGGTAAGGAGCAGCAGCACAATAATATTTCCTTTAGTTAAGTGAATGTCAAAAACGTGCTTAATCAGTAGTCCATTAACTCTCCACTTTCCTCATTAACGTGTCTGTGCAGCAGGTAGCTCTGTCTCACCCCCACCATGGGTTTTTTACATTCTGGTTTTGAATGTTGCCATGCAAGGTGCAATGCCTTGGAGCACCCTCCAGAAGCATTTTATATCATCAGTCCATATGTTTTGAACATATGGCACTGTCCCACTGCAGATTTTCTTGGAATTAAGAGGTCTCCTCTGTTGTCTGCTTGAGCATTATACATTTATACATTAACAGTTCTCTCTCTCTGTCTCTTTTTTTTCCTTCCCATTCATAAATGGTGCAAATAAATCAATTACTGAGTAAAATGCCAGCACTGGTGCTGTTGGCACATCAGTCTTTCCAGGCTCCCCTTTAGAAATACCTATCTCATGGATCCCATTTGTACAGCCTCTAAGACTGACGCTATCAATTAGAGTAAAAAAAAAAAAAAAAAAAGATCTTGGCAACCAATAAAAGCCTTTACATCCAACTCACCTGTGCTCTGTTTAAGCTTTCAAGAAAGATCTATCCAACTATGCCAAACAGAAGGCTTGCTTACTCCTCTCACCACTTTTCAGCAAGCCATGTCACTCCTAATCTTCCTCAAATATGAAGTGAGAACAATATTCACTCTTCTTTCATGGCCATTAAAAATTAATTGAAAGGTGAGCATGAAGTTTGAAACTGAAAAGCACTCGACATTCTTAAAGATGGAAGTTCAAAGGAACCCTGATGAAAATAGTTTGCTAGATTTTTTTTTTTTTTTTAATGGAATTTTGACCCTTGCATCAAATAAACTGTTTACCCTCTAGGTCTGTGGCAAACAGAGTATGGCTTATAAATACTCAGTATCTAAAATGGAAATATGCTTTAGTTGAAATGTAGTCAGTGTTTGCTTTGTGCAGGCTCTTTACTTTTTCACTGGAAAAATCAAAGAAATCAAAGCAACTTCCAGTAATAAGGCAATGATGTGACTCTCATCTGTCATGGATCATTTTCTTTTCTTCACTTGCTCCCCTAGGTCAACTGTAGTACATTTGAGAGAGGAGAAGGAGTATTACTAGTTTCGTTTTTGTCTGTTTTTTCCTAGCAGATCTTTTATATATTTTGCTGATTGTATACATGCAGATAATATTTGGAGAGAAAAGCTAGAGGAAGAGTACGACACACAGAATTGAGAGACTTGTGAGGGCCATTCATCCTGTGGCTGCTGAAAAATGAAAAGAAACCAACTATCTCATAGCCCAACCAACTCTAAACCTAAACCTAAACTCTAAACCAAGAGAAGCCTTTACTCTGCCCAAGAATGAGCAGGGTAGGACGTGGCTTTTGCCTTGACAAAAACACATGGCAGGTTTACTGGTTCATCTTTCAGGACAAACAGCAAAACCCCCATTGTGACTTGATATTATGCAGGAAAAGAAAAGCTGATTTGGTTGCCTTGGCCTTTTCAGTCCTAAGACTGAAGACTGTCCCAGATGTAGCTTTGGTCCAGCCCCTTTTTCATGTTCAACTCCTAGCCAGCTGCTTTTGACTCTGCTGTCAGCTCAGCCTAAGGCTAAAAACTTGTGTCTCAATTGCAGGATAATGGAGTGGGAGACTTGTCTCTTGAGCTCATTTAAGGACTGGACGGAGATGCCAGAGATATTTACTGCTGTTCAAGTATTTCAGTGAGCCCTCCAGTTACATTCTTGAGCAGCCATCAGCACAGCGAGCCACGTGGACCAGGCATCCCTAAAAGATCTAGTGCAATCAGCTATGATATTTAGATAGCCTCGAGTGAGCTGTCAGAGCTCCCGATACACCCTTCTGTGCTAATTTGAGAACACACTCCCTACAAGACCATGGCACAAGGGATGTCTGCCATTTACACCCGGGTTTATCACAGTTGTGAGGCACAAGCAGAGTCTGGACATCTAAGATGACGCAAGAATGAGGAGGGAGACAAATGAAGAGGGAATGAAGACTTAATTTGCCACCATTACCATTAAACACACTTTTGAACCTCATCCTCTTAAATTGGATACTTCAATTTTATGCTTGATTTTTGTATAAGGTAGATTATACTAAGTTGTAAGTTAGTTTCAGATACATCTCTGAAGCTCAGATACAGCCTGTGGTGGGGAGAAAGCCATGTTTTACTTTACAGGTCAGGGCTTTGCTCACTATTTGGTCTGAAGAAAACAAAAATTTTTTAAATCCCAGCCACCCTGGATCTTTATTTTAATTTTTTTTTTTCCTTTCTTAATTTTGACTAGCAAAACATATCTGCCCACCTAGAACAACAGGCAAGACAGAGGTTTAAAATCCTATTTGTCTTCACAAGCATGCAGTAATGAATGTTTTCTCTTTGCTAGGTTCTTTCTCCACTGTTTTCTTTAAAAACCAGCCAGCCTCCTCATGGATTTGGTTTGCTAATTTGCAAGGGGTTGGAATAATTTCTCACATTAAGAAACTTAAGAGAAACATGCTGAGCTCTCTCTCCCTTTTTTTTTTTTTTTTTTTTTTTTGGTTTTTTTAATATACGATAAATGCCATTTTGGGCTGAAAGTCCTTGTTTTGAGTGCAGAGACACTGGAGGCCAGTGTGGAGAAATGAACTTGCAGCATCTGCACCTACTAGTTAGAGACATGGCAATGAGCCTGGACCTGGAAGTCCACCCCCAGGAATTGGGCATGGAGGCATTCTGGAAAAGTACACCTCTGTAACGGGAGGTTTCAGGCTTCCCTCAGTTCTGGGCAGGCTGCCTGATCCAACAGGGATCACTTCAGTCCAGAGTGGCCTTTGGGAAGCCAAGCAGTGCAGGTCTATCATTCCCCTATGGCATTTCTTCTCTTCCTCCTCACTTCTCTAGTTTCTTCTTTTAAAGAGAAAGGGGAGACACTAAATTTATAAGCCCTTTTTAAATTTTATTTTTTTTCCCCTGGAGTAACCTAAACCAACCATCAGGACTTGGATCTGAGCTACCTGGAAATACAAAAGGCAAAGATAAACCTAGCTCTTCAGGTCGGCTCCCTAAGTATCTTCTGGTATTTTTTATCTTTGGAGAATACAGATTTTTTTTCTCAGACTGCTGCATTTCCAGCACCTTTCACTGTTTTCAAACAAGTGTCCTGGAGGACAGCCTGGATCTATGGTGTGCCCTGCACTACAGGCCTTCAGACTTCTGTGGCTGACTTGGGGAATACACCAGGCATTAGAAAGACTTCAGAATTTTGGGGGTTTTTTGTTTTGTTTTTGGTTTTTTTTTTTTTTTTTTTACTTGCAAAAGGGCAAATGCCAGCTTGAAAGACACAGATACCTATAAAAGCTCTATTACTTCTGGATATAGTACACACTGGCTCCAGCAGTGCTAAAAAATAAAATAAAATAAAATAAATCAAACACATTAAACAGACTTCCTTGTCAGTAAACCAATAGCACAAAGCCAGTGTTCCAGGAAAATGTGAAGTACTTTAATTGTGGAGGTCTGTTTTAAGAGCATTTCAGCATCTCTCATGCACAACTCAGTCAGTGGCTCAACTTCTACCTCCAGTGGTCTCATTACACAAACAGAGGTAGAGCTTGGTCTTGTGCACTGTGCTACAATTGCTCCACAGGAACAAAAAACCCTTCAAGCACCTTTGCCAGTATCAGGCTCAGAGCTGTTCCCAAGCAAACCAGCAAAGGGGTTGTAGAGTTTATTGGAAAGATATTTCCTTTTTCTGTATGACAACTCATTTTATTTTTTTCAGGTAGTGTACTGTAAACAAGGTTTCCACTCAATAACACTACACAGCCAGGGAATAACAGCAACGTACTACAGGAACAGAGGAAGGCACAAATGGACACTACTGCAGATTTCACACAAAATATCGCAAGCCAGGACCTAAAATTTTGCATTGCAACAAGATAAAAGTGTAACAAAGGGAAAGAGGTGCAACAGGATTTAAAAAAAACCAAAAACAAACAAAACAAAAAAAACCCCTGAAAAATAGGCAAAAAAGGCAAGGCAGATGGATTATACATAAAACTCACTCAACAATTAAACTATGAGATTATGAGGAAAATATTTCAGAAAGCAGAAGGGTCAGACTGCATTAGCAGCTAACAGTGCACTGGAACACATCTTCTAGCAGCATCCAGCAGAGATCACAAGACTCTTCAGCTTTCCACTTATCGAAGTTATAATCCTCCGTTACAAACCACTTTTTTTGTGTGTGTTATACCCCAGCACAGCTCTACCTTATTCCTTTGCAAAAGAACTGAAAGAGCTATGATAAATATCAGCTCCTTGAACAGGTCTCTTTGGGTACTGACTCTGAAGCCTAATTATGTCAATTTAAGTGTCAGTATTGTTAACTTGTTTGCAGCCATTCATTCCAACAAAAACAGCTGTCTTCCCTAGAATAATGGGCAGAGCTTCTGGCTGAGGACAGAGCACAAATAGAATAATTGACAGTGTCGTCCCACTCCTCCAACTCTGGGGAGAAGCCAAGGTAGGAGGGAGCACGAAGAAGAAAACCTAATGGCAAGCACATTGGTATGGAAACCTTTGATATTCAGTTGTCATGAAACATTACAGACACTGTGCAATTGTTCTGCCAGTGTACCCTGTGCAGCACACTGATGGCTGAATCTCAAAGGAGCATGTGGTGCCTGTCTTTACTAATATCTTATAATGCCTCCCTGCTTGCCCAGGTACTGGAGGTCAGCCTTGGCAGTCCAAAGCCCCCATGCATTTGTTTGGATACTGCATGCTGGCTGGCGAGTTTGTTGACTAGACAGCAAGCAGGTATTTAATAAATCCTATTATTTGCTTTGCCACTGCATGAACTTGCTGCCAGCTATTCTCATGTGTTAAGCTCCAACACTCTCCTGTATCCAAGAATCTCAGTAATGCAAGCCATGAGTAATGAAAACAGCCAGGCATCACTTCTAACATTCAAAGGGGTCAGGCCTGAGCACTCGCTGACCTTTATGAAGTCCAAGCCATAGAATAGATCAGGCCTTTGTCCCAGTCCAGAGAGGGAAAAAAACCCAAAAACATAAAAGAAAAAAACCACCAAAAAACCAAAAAAACAGTGCCATTAACTTTAAGAGAAACAGCCCTGAAGCTCTGCAAGACACTGCCTAGCACACAGTGGCCCTGGCATCTGTCTGTCCTTCTTCCTGAAGTGGTAATACAAACATACTAATACAAGGTGCTAATAAGGGCCAAGCCATCCCGTCAGCTGTGCTCTTCCACAGGGCACTGAACACAGAAAGCACATCAGACATGTTCCTTCTGTCCTTCACCAAGGTTCACGTGCCAAGCAATGTACATCAGATAAGCCCAAATGACAGTGAAGGGAATGGCACCTACCTAGCTGCCTCAGGCCTGGTACATCAGAGCGCAGCTCCTTTCCTTCCTCCTCCCAGCACCTGGCCAGGTAATTAACAGGGTGACTGACACTGAGACACTCCTCTCCACACAGATTTTGGATGCCTTTTAAGAGGTTATTAAAGCCAAAGGCTGTGGCAATGTCATTCGCTAGGTTGGGCACATGGTGGGACTGTCGAGGACAGTTCCCTGTAGGTCAGGGAGCTGGAATCAATAATCCTTGAGGGTCCCTTCCAATTCAGTGTATTCTGTGATTCTGTTATTGGGGATTTGAGGTGAAATTACCTCTCCAATCCAACACAGCACCCCTGTACTGTGTAGTTTGCTTTGTGATTTTGGGGGTGGAGCAGTCCCAGTGTCTTATTTCTGAATAAGTCTGCACTGTGTGCAATTCTGACAGACAAAGAGGCTGAACTGCCATTCTGTTTCACCTGGATTTGCTGTGTCCTAATTTTTTCTACAGGATACACAGGGTTTGTTTCAAACTAATTGCATCTGCAAAACACGTTCTTTAAGCTTGTAGATGTGATGGAAATAACTTCTGTGCGTCAACAGTTCTGTTAGGTGGAGTCATCCATTGTCAGTGACAGACAACTCTTGTATTAAATCAGAGTACACGATTTTACAGAGGACCAAGCAGAACAGAGATCAAACACTTCCTTTACTGATTTATAAAAATGTATAATTTTGGACTTGCAGAAAATAAAAATAAATCTTCCCTGAAATTCAAATAGATATGATTTTTCAGGAGACAAGAGTATTTTAAAAGACAAAACCAACTAGACTGAGAACCGAGTATTTTCATTGTGGCATTGACTTGAAAAATCAATACCTCTCTCTAAAACTCTTCTTGAAAAATACTAAGCAATGCTGGCAGGGCAAGGAGTTGCCAAATGACCTCAACTGGAGGAGGCTTCATCGTAGGGACACTTTCAGCCAGTGAAGAGTTGAATCCAACATCAGTGGACTCCCACTGCAATGCCCAGGGTAAGGGGAGCATGGGAAGTGAGACAGGATGCAGCTGGAAGGAACCCTGCCACTCTTGGGCTCAGTTTGTTTGTCATTAGAGGCCAGATGGTAGAGTTTAAAGGAACTCAAAATCTAATATTACTTCAAGCTGCTTTTAAGTTCTCAGTTGGGGATTTGCAGAGGGTTGACTCCCCTAAGCCAAGGAGCCAACCCCTAGTTCTTTGTTAACACCATCCTCAGCTGCAGACTCTGGCCTGAGTGGAAAATCCATAGAAGAGAGTATGTTTGTGCAGCATGCTTGTCAGTCAGGCTTGAACAGAAGGGAACAATTCAAGCTTGCATAACTTGACTGGTGTCCCTCACCAAGTGAGAAGCAGTCTTGTGCCTCGTCTTTCTTAATTCTTTTTTATATTTCTAGCTGGAAATTCTTTTCCTTACACAGCTTCTAAAGCCACTGCAACTAGTTGGAATCAACCAAGTCTTTTCAGAGCTGCAGTCACAGAAGGCTGAATTTTATTTCCTTTCAGTCATGGAAAAATATTCAGGATCATCGGAGCCAACTCCAAACAGACAAAAAAAGTGAGTCACCTTTGCAGTGAGGCGGTTTAAGTTTATTTGGCTTATTTTGAGGATTAGAGAAAGCAAATAATTTCCAGCTCAAACACGCTGCAGTTATTGCCACAGAATTTTAATGCTAATATCAACATGTCTTCTTAATTTTATTTCACTTTTTTTTTTTTTTTCAAATGGGGTCCTGAACATAAAAACCTACCAGTGATGGGGAGTAACTGGAGTTTTCATTATTTCAGTGAACTAATGGATGTTATAGCACTAAGGACACAGAGGGGGAGTTAAAGGAAGGGGCAAGGGTGTGGGAGGGAGTGGGAAAGTTGTGCTCTCTTATCTTTATCCCAAAGGACAATATTGTCTCCTGGGGTGGGATGCAAAAATACTGTCCATAATTATATGGACAAATAGGAGAAGGGTTGTGGCCCCCAATACTTGGGCTGCAGAATTAATGTTGGCAGTGTGGGGTGTGGGTAAAGTGGGAAAAAAACACTGTGTAACTGCTGTAAATGTGGTATTTAGCTACAGAGTAAAGACAGATCTGTCTCTCTCTCTCTCTGTGGATGTGGAGGCTCGAGTCAGCTTTCTGACCTAACCTTTCCATACTAAAATTCTTCATTGCCCCTGTGCATGATCTTGCCTTCTGCTTAGAAGAGACAGAAAACCTAGAACCTGTTTTCTTTGTACCTGCTGAGGACTGTCAGAGAGGGATTAATTTTTTTTTTTTTAGTACTTATAAGAAGTGAGATTGCATGAAATGGGTCCTTGGGGCAGCAGGAAGAAGTGCCATGCCATGCACACTTCCAGCAAGAAATTCTGGGTGGCCAGGTATGGGCAATCTTGTTTGAGTAGGGTCAGCCTGTGCTGGACCTGTAATAGCAATGCATAGGACCAGAGTACTGCAAACATAAATCCTTGTTCTCTGTACAGCATATCCACATATCCATGGGTTTCCTCTGCAAACAAATGAAAATCCTGTGACTACCAGGTCACCTTAATAGAGAGTTCCTTCTGCCACCTTGAAGATTTCAGCTAGTAGAGATGGCATATTTGCCCTTTATTCCACACTGCAGCTTGGGAACAGCTCATTCTCAGCACTGCATTAAACCAGACTGGGAACAAGTACCCCAGAAATTAGAGAAGGGACTAATACTTTCCATTACTGGAGAAAACTTCTTGGTCAAATTTTCAGAGAGCTGCTTTACTGTGGGCTCTCCCTTCCCTGAAAGGAACAGGGGGTAGCAAAGGAAACCAGAGCCTCTTGGGAAATGAGAGGGGAGCTCCATGGACACAATCTCAAGAGAGAACAAAGACTAAGGGGGCAGAAGAGAGGAGACCTATAAAATATAATCCTCCCAAGTGGGACTCATGTGGGACATTTATTCCACAGAGTGATATTTGCTGCCTTCCCACAATGTTTGCACTAACTGGCAGCTCTGGCTAGCTAGACTGCTGTGTCAACATCTGCAGGTGTGAGAATGTGCCTATGTGCAGGGAAAGGGAAAGAGGAGAGAGAAAATAAAAATAAGAGGAAAAATGGTTTTGCTCTTTGCCTTTTTATGTGTGTTTTTTACCTTCTGCAGAGAAGAAACCTTTGTGTGCTGATACCAGGAAGAGATTCCTAATGATTAATTGATTTTGCTGTCAAATGCAGCAAGTATGTGCACAAGCTGTGCATATGCGAGGGGCATTGGCTATTTTTTCCCTAACAGTTAAACATTTTTTTTACTCCCCTGATTCCCAACAACCTGCAAAACCCAAATGCATGAAAAAGGAGAAGAGAATTAAACAAAATAAAAAAAGTTTAAAAACCCCAATACATCAGGAACACAGCCTACCCCATAATTCTGGGGAAATATACAATTTTTCATGACCTTTAGAGGTTCAGGCTTGAGTGAAATGCAAAAGCTGAGAGAACCTTGCAAAGCTTCACTGCTACCAGATTACAGCTTCTCCTGTGCACTTTTCTCAGCAGTGTTTCTCGTCTCACACTGTCTCACACATGTCCTTGCAGAAGCACAATATTTCTTCATCTGGTACTACAAAAAATGCTTCAGGTTCAAAACTAACGTTGTTACCTCCAGCCATGCCATGATCAACATTCCCTCCATCATATGAACTCAAATACATTAAGACCAGTGATAGCCTACTGCAAAGAACTAACAGGTTCTCTGTTCTGCTTTCCTTCAAAAAAAAAAA
>VWZN01009648.1:1428891-1490233 GCA_013396955.1 Regulus satrapa
ACATAAACCCCCCCCCCCCCTTTTTTTTTTTTTTTTTTTTTTTTTTTTTTAATGTTTTAAAATCACTTGTGCTTTAGCTGTGCTCATGCCCTGGTGTGACTGCTTTGCACAAATATTCTGGTGGGAAACTCTCAACAAGTTAATTCCTAGAAACATGCATTACCAGAGGATGTGCAACAGAAAGCTAATTCTGGAATCCACATGTAGCTGTTCTGCCCATTTTAATCCATGAGAGAGATGGCATGAAAGGCACCCTGAGATCTCCTTTCAAATCCATATAGCAAATTTTTGTTTTCAGACTAAGAGATATACACACATTACCCAGGGAGTTTCAAACAATGAGAACCAACCCAGCAGACTTCAAGATATTTCTGACTAATTCCCACTGGGTATTTGTCAAGTTCTGCAATATCCACTCCCCTCCAGACAATCACCACCCAGAAGATGTGCCAAATGCTTCTCATGGATCCCTTCCTAGATGGAAGTTGTTCTGTGTTCTGCTGAGGCCCTGCTGCTGAACAGAGCATGGCCAAACTCCACCCTGCCCGAGCAGCGACCCAGCAGCCCCTAACTTGGACTTCTGTTCATTCCTCACCCCAGTGCAAAATTCCATAACCCTCCCACCAAATTACATGGCTTCAAGGGGCAGAAAAAAAAAAATAGGGAAAATAACTTCCCTTGCAAAAGCTGAAGGGTCTGCATCTGCCCCACCCTCAGACACAGCCTGGGAACCCAGGCCACTGGCATCGCAGCCTGCTCAAGCCTGCAGAGCCCTGCTGCCATAAGCACACATGCATGGGGCCAGGGCTCTCTCCAAAACGGTGCACTTCACAAACCTGGAAGGGGCCAGGCAGTGGGAGACGTGTTCCCCTCCTCACTTCTCCAAGGACCATACCCCACTCCACTTGCGCTCATTAATTTATCAGGTAGCTCAAAAAACTGCAGGGTGAATGGGGAATAAAAACAATGGCATCTCTAACGTATTTCCCTCTGCTGATCCCATATTCACCAGTATTCCCCCAGGCAGAAAGTTTTTCAATGTAAAATGTGTATGGTTAGAAAAGACCCAGTATATAAAAGTAAGAAAACCTAGCTTTTAAAAGTTTTTTCAGACTTTATCGATTTCAGAGGTGATACTTATTACAAGCTTTTCTATTCCCCCCTCCCCCTTTTTTTTTTCTTTCTATAATCCTTAATAACAAATAATTAGAATACACTGAAAAAAAACCAAAAAAACCCAACAACCCACCCAAAACTATATGTCCCAATTCTGTATGGGATTAACTAGCAACAAATCCCTGGAGGGCAGCATGTGATCCAGCTGGGCTCTGCTGACTCTCACCCAGCCTAAGTATGCATTACAGAAGCCACTGCAAATTGGGCTCTGCTCTCAGTTACAAAGGGAGCTGCATGACTTCCCCAGTTCCCAGAAGCTGCTAAACTTCTGCCAAGAGAGTGTCTTCCTAATTTGCATTATCTTGGCCATTTACAATTCATCCAAACAGAACTGGCAATTAGTGGTTGTTGGTAAACTCTGCACTGAGCTCCAATCAGTGCTTTGCTGCTCTGGCGCTCTCTATTTACAAATCCTTGCAGTTATGGGCATATTAGAGAACCAGTTTTGACAGTTTTGGTCCCATGAAGTTACAGTTTTCCCCAATTACAGCAGATAATGAGAAGACCAAGCTCACAAAAACATGTCCTGTGACCTGAGGACTCCTATGCCCAATTTGTGAAAGAACAGCAAGCATCACAATATGTCTATTGAGCAAATAGGTGCAGAGCCACCAAGCTGACTGAGCTGAGGCAAGGGAGGATGCAGTCTTTTTGAGGAAAACTGAACTGCCTCTTTACTACAGATGGAAAAAAAAAAAAATCCTGAAGCATCATGGGATCATCTAATCCTTACCAGGACGAGCCTATTAGAGCTGGAGAGAATTATCAATACTTCTCTTCCAAGCCCAGAAGCCTGAGTAGCTGGGAGATGGCAGCAGGACACAATGCAAGGTGAGGAGGGGGAGAGGGTGGGAGCCAGATGGGAATGCCAGTTGTGAAGGGAGGGTTCTAATGCATGGCAAGACACAAATGTTAATGGACAGCTCTTACATTATCTAACCACTGCTCTCCTCACTGTGCAGCATCCTGCATGGTAGCCCTTTCAGTGCTTTGCTCTGAAAGCCTCTTCTCTGTGTGTCTTGCCTTTTGAACAGGCTTCTTCCATCTATCTGCCTCATTTACTCCCCTTCTCAGTTCACTTCCTCTCCTGACAGCATTTCTTATTCTCCTTTGCCAACCCATCCTGCAGTTTTTCTCCTTTTGATCTCATTTCTCTCCATTGAGTATTTAAGATTCCCACTGGTAAGAAGAGATGGGCAGCATCAACTACAAAACAGCATTCCAGAGCCAGTTCAGATTTACCAGTTCACAGCACTACTGACTGAAGGAAGACGCCCTGAAAAAGCTCTTGCATAGAGTTGCAGAGACATTTGCAGTCTTCTAGCTTGGATAAAATGGAAAAAATGCCATTTCCATGTTCTTTTACCTGATAGAGAGTTTTTAAACTTTGTTGTCCCACAATATTGGTTAACATTGCTGTATACAAGCCACCACCAGATATATCCCAAGAAGTTGCCAGCACCCCAAAATATCTGCATTTGCACGGTGTCTTTCAGATGCTGAAGACTAAAAATAGATTGTTCAATTAAAAGCTTTGGCTGGCTTTATTTTATTAATTGAAGCTCTGTCTGAGACACATTGCATTTTGATCTATGGCTACCTGCAAACAAAAATATTTTAAAAAATCAGAGAAATAAGCCTGTTTGTCAAACAGTGACTCAAACTGGGCCCAGCTGAAATTGCAGTTTTATACAGAAAGCTGATGAGGAAACTGCACAAGGAACTGCATAAGCCAGAGCAGCTGCTGGCAAGAACATTACTTTCTTCACACTCACAAATGGTTTGTGGGACCTCCAAGGCCATAATTCATTACCCAGTGAAATGTTTCATCTATTTTCACCATGCTATGAAACAAATGGAGCAGAGAGGCAGGGATCACAATGGAACCAGCGCAGCAGAGCCATAGAACAAAAAATTCCAAAACCTCTCAACCTCCCTTGCCCTGGCATCCCCTGTCCAGGGAACATCTTAAAGATGAGCCAACACAAGCACTACAGCTGAAGCCCAGAAAAAAAAAAAAAAAGGAGAAAGCTTCTTACCTAAAATCCAATTTGCCTAGAGCTCATGCAGACACTGCCTAGAGGCCAGGCAATACAGGAGCTGCCTTGGTTGTGCTGTTGTAGCCAGAAAACACAAGCCACAAGGATGTGATGATACTCTGCTGCTCACACTTTGCAACCCCCATGACTAGGAATTCAGATGTGAGTTTTTTCAGTCATGACAAGCACAGGGCACCTGGAATTGTTCCTGTCACCCTGTGCTATCTATGTGTTTCTGTTGGACCCATCTCCCCTAACCATTCCCCAGAAACCAGATCCAAAGCAGCAGGACATAATCCAGCAGCGTTCAACCTGCCAGAGAGGCCAGAAAGTTAAAGGCCTTCAGTCTCCTATGCTCAGCAGCAATTAATTTAAAGTCTGGAGGAAGATGAAAACTCCACCCTTATGGTCAACTGATGCATGAGAGAGAAAATGAGCCATTTCATAGTCCCTGTGCTTATCATCTGCCACAAAGCATAAGATTTGATTACCCCTATCTTAACACATAATTACAAATAGTCATAAAATTATCCAAGCTCTTTTAAAAATCCTTTTATAATAATTGACTTGATGACCTCCTAGGGCAATAAAGACTGTAAGCAGTAAAAGCCATTTTTATTCTGCATTAACATACCTGTGCCTCAAAACTATATTATCCTACAAATAAAGAATCTTTTAAGGATATCCTCTTTGGAATAGCAGCAAGAAGGCACAGAATAATCCTAAACAAGCTGCATAAAATGACCTGTGCACAAACTTAGTGCAAAGTAAGTCATGACAGCAGCACTGCATGGCAAGAACTGCTGGAAAACAATCAGGCACAATTCATTTCCACAAGAGAAAGTGTCAGGCCAGAGCTCTACAGTTTACCATCGTAACAGCAAAATAAAACTTCCATTTTGTCATCTAGAATATTAAGTGCACAGGCATTACATGAATTTGTTGTAAATCCTAAGATAAATTCTGTGTTTCTGTCTAAATTGCTGACTCTGACTCACATGTCCATTTTTTATCTCATCCATAAAACAGGGATTAGGGGAATCCCATTCCTTTGGAGCAGAGATGTTAAACAACAGCCTACAGACTAAGAACTAGGTATAGAGCTGTTCTTACTGTACAGATGTGAAGTGATTTGAGCTCCAGCTGCAGAGGCTTTTCCTGCATCTTGTAGTGTTTGTAACCAAAACATCCATATGTTTCTCCTGTGACCCCAAACCTACACGTTCCTGCCTAAGCATTGTTTTCCATACACGTTCTGGAGATGTGATCAAAGTTCAGAGAGAGCTACGACTGAGCTGCTCTTCATGGGAAGATTCAACAAGGATTTGTTTTGGTTTTTTTTTAATACTTGTCTTCCTCCTCTCTTTCTCAGAGCTTCCCAAAGAAGCAAGAGGCATATTTTGCTTTCTTCTTCCACTAGCTCAAACTGGCCTGTTCCTTCTCATGAAGTGGCTACCCCCCCTTTGTCAAGACACCAAATAGGGAGAATCCAACCAAAAGCAAAACTCTGAAGAAACTTGGCAAATGGGGATGTCCTCAAACTACTGCAGATAAAAGGTGATGGGTTCCAGCCCTGCCCTATAGATCTACAGGCCTAAGTACAGCAACAGTAGCTGTCCCACAACTGCAAGGGTTCTTTTCCCAGCCAAAAGACAGAGTGAGTACATCAGCAGCAGCATATAGAGCGATGGGGAAGAGATGAGAGAGTAAAAAATAACCCTGGAAGTGACACTGCAGTCACAATAAGCTCTGATCAGATCTGCTATAAACCAAATATAGCACAGCTGCCTTCTCGCTGTCCCCGTCCCCCTCCATGAGACATTGGTCTTACTATTGGTCTTTCATTGCCAACAGTACTGCATAATGACAGAAAGCAAGAAGCATCCCAGCATTAAGCGTTGAGTTAAGACCACAAGCAGAAACAAAGCCCTCAAAGCCAGGCACGTGAAAGACAAAAAGCAGTTCCTGTGCAGGTGACACAAGAGGATCACACAAGTCTGTTTTGACCTGAATAAACTGGTGATGCTATAAAATTCTGAGGGATCTAGGGAAGAACCAGAGTTTTCAGTTCCCAAGCCTTTGCTCAAACCACAGGAGAGAAATTACAAAAAAGAGAGGAAATCTTCACAGTGACAAATAGAAAAACCCACAGACAAGGCAGATTTGTCAGGGAAGTAGCTGACTGGTCCGCAATCCCATCAGAGAGTTAATTCACTTTGCCTTCCCCTTCAATTTGTGTTCCTAAGCAATCACCTATCACAGGGTGAGTACAAGTTGTCCTGGTTTCATCTGACACCAGGTTCTCTCAGTGAACCAAAGCTCTCCAGGTTATGAAACAGCCCAAAGCAGGTCACTGCATAACCAGCTCCTGCAGCTGGATTGATCACAGATGTACTTGGGGAAGGGGCTCAGGGGTGGAAAGGAGAAGAATAAACTTAAAGTAAGAAATGTAAGAAAGCCACTGCCAGCTCATTAAACTGTCCCAGGTTACTCTGTGGGGTATGCTGGGTGCCAGCATAAGGCACTGCAGCAGAAGCAGAGGGAGGATGCCCTACATGATTGCAGTGACCCCAGAGTGACTGGAGATGATAGGCAGAGCTTGTTTTTCTTTCCACAGAGAAGCCAAACAGGGAGAAGGGAAAAGTTTTACAATAATAATTTTCTACATTTATGAAGAACTGAGAAAGCCTGCCTGCTCCACAGCCATTTTCTACTGAGCTGTCTCTCACTGTGAGGTTTCTATCTTATGCTTGACTGACTCTCCTCTTTATTTCTAGTAATTAGGAGCCTTCCAGCCTACCCAGAAAAAAACCCTCTGCTCAAAGCATCCTTCTTTTCAGGGACCAATTGGGTGCTATTATCCCACTGACTTTTAAAAACCTGTGGCTGTACATCAGAGCCCCAGCTGATGCATCCACACTACTTGGTTGTCTAACCTCCATACATTTCCCCTTCAAATCCAGCCCTTGCAAGGAAACAGCACAGATAATAAAATCCAGAGGGAAATAGATAAATCAGAGCACTTCATTCAATTGCTGACACAAGATATTGCTCAAGGAGGAGGATTCACCCACCATCAGGGATGGAGTGATGAGAATCACTACAAGCACCCCCAGGAAACCTCTGCCTTTAAAACAGTCTGTATTTTACCCACGTGTGGCCATGTGTGCATGTAATAAAAATAATTGCTGCTTGTCATCATCAGAGATGAGCAAGGGAAAGCCTGTGCTTTTAATAAGCCAATATGGATTTCACGTTCTGCTTGCTGTCTGTGCAACAGCAATTTCTATTTCCTTTTGAGATTGATTTTGCCTTAGGCTTGGTCTTAAGAGGTTATCTGATGGATTTTGGTTATTTGGGAAAAGGGGACAAAGGGCAGGCCTCTCTTGGAAGTGAAGATAAAAACATCTGTGTGCACATCCCTTTTGCAGTTTTTTTGGTTCATTTTTCCTTGTTCAAAACAGCAGTTTGAAAGGAAGAGAGAGCTGGTGGAAGGCAAGACGGGGTTACAAAAGTCACAAAAATACAGTTCTCTCTCCTGCCCCTAGTCTCTGTAGTGTATCTTCATTGAAAAAGAAGGAAAGTTGTAAGAGATGAGGTCATCTTTGGGGGGCCAGTCTGAGGTGCCCTGGACGGTGAATTCTGAAAATCCCAAGTCCTGCCACACTCAAATGCTGAGCAGACCAAGGCATCCAAATGATAGGCCACTTCAGCTGCTCCCTCTTCTGCAATACTGTCTTTTCCCCTCATGGCCATGGTGACCTCCTGAAGCAAAGGTGACCCCTCCCAGGGCTTCTCTTGCTTCAGGACAGTGCCTAGATTATTGATCCCACTGAAACTACCTAGACTTTAGAGCAGCATGTGGGGAAGTTGATGTGAGGAACAGCAGCCATAGGGCTGTTCCTTCTCATATGAAGGCTCACACTTAGCCTCAGTAGGGTCTAGAAATGGATTTTTCCAAGGTTTCTTGTGTCTGAATTTCCTTTCCTCCTCAAAAGGAACTCATGTTGGCTTCTACCTTTCTATACCATAATGAATCTCAAGTGTTTCTATATCTCCCTGTGAATACAACTCAACAGAGGAAATTAATGACTATGAGGAAGAGAAGGAAAAAGAAAAAAAAGGTAGGGGTGGGAAAATGAAAGTTTAGATGACAGTTTGTGTATGTTTTTGTATGAGTAAGTGAGAGAAAGTACATGAGCATGACTGGAAAGAGTTTCAGAGGAAATATGTAAGAAAGGCAGACAGGTTATCTGTCATTCAGCCTGGCCTCCATTAGTTTCCAGCTCTCTCATCTTTCTCTCCTCCTTTTCACTAAACTATTATATTTCTCTCCTTTCCAGAAAGACAGTAAGAAGAGGAGGCAAATAAAGGAAAGGTGTGGGGAGAGTGGGGGGAGATGGAACAGCCATACTCAACCACAACCAGTCATCCACTAGAGTAGAAAAGTGAGAAAAACAGCTCACACCCTTAAAGCTGAAACAAATGTAAGATAAACAAATACTTTACCCATGACCTGCAGTGTCTGTGCCCAAAAAGTGCAAGTGTGAACCGTTTTCACAAGCCTCAACCTCTCCTCTCAGTGCAAAAGCAGAAAGGGAAGTCCCCAGGCCAGTGGTCTGATTTTTACCCCACACGACACATGCACTGTCTCCGGTGATGGAACTGATAACAAAGGCACTACGGATGACAAACACTGTGGCAGCTCAGGCTTCTGCTGTGATGAATAATCCCCTTGCAGAGTTTCAGCTCATTTATTTTGCCAAATCCTGTTTGTAAGAACTGCTGTGCATTTGGTGACACCGCCCAAGCTGAAAAATGGAGGATTTTAGAAGGTGATTGGATGAAATGGCTGTAGGTGCTAGAGATTTTCTACCGCTCCTAAGAGCCCCTTCTCCTGGAAGCAGCTGGGACAGGGAAGAGTTGTGCTCCTGTATTTAAAGCAGAGGGAGACTATGAATGCAATAGTTATAAATAGCAAACTTTGATCTCTTCCCCAGTGACACAGCTTTTGTACTGTGGCATATGTGCTTCATCCATCTGGGACCAGAGCATGCTACAGCTGCTGGTTCTGCCTGCTCCCTGCTGTAAGAAGCTATGAGTGAAGTAGCTGTGAGCTCCACACTGAAAAAAATACAAGTGGTGTGTTACATCCTGGATTCCATGAGAGACTTTTTTTTTTTTTTTAAAGAGAGTTGCTCATAATTAGTCTGCATGTTTTTCAAACTGATATTGATGCAATGGCTTGTTTATGCAAAATAGCCAAGCGTACAAAAATTAAATTCAATCCTAACCTACCTCTTTTCCTCTTGCTGGCAGCTGGTGGGGTTTAGGATTATCTCATCAGTAGTTTGCAGTGGACATGACACCCGTGTGATGTAATTAAGATAATATATTCAGTAATAACCTTGCACTTGCAGTTCAGCCAATGATGGCTTGCTTCTTCTGCAGGGCAACTTACCCTATAAAAATAAAGCATCCAACGAGAAGGTGATGTCTCCAGCTACATTATTTAATTTGCAAAATTACTGAAGAACAGCGGAGCAAATTTTGAGTCTGAAGCAATTAAGTGAAGCTAGTGAAAATAAACACCTGGCCTACTGCACAACTGTATCAGAAGGTGGACAGTGACCCTTAAGCTCTCATCTCAGCCTTTGTCCCCTGGTGAAGTGGCTGCCATCAACCACCAGGAGCAGACTAGATACCCAGGTGAGTGACATGACTCAAAGAAACATGGTCCAGAGTCAGGCAAAGCTCCTGTGTGAAGAGGACAGCTGCTGAGGTGTATAGCATGCTCAAGATTTCATTTGTGTCATGTATGTGAGGACACTTCTGCTTGGAAAGGCTCATTGCACTGTTACCGATTGGTGAAGGAAGTAAGAAAAAAGGAAAAGTGGACAGGACAAGAGGAAATGGCCTCAAGTTGTGTCAGGGGAGGTTCAGGTTGGACATCAGGAATAATTCCTTCTCTGAAAGGGTAGTTAAGCACTGGAGCAGGCTGCCCAGGAAAGCTGTGGAATCACCATCCCTGAAAGTGTTCCAGGAAGAACTGGGCATGGCATAGTGCTACAGTATAGCGGACAGTGGCATTTAATTAGAAGGTCAAAGGCTAGACTCAATGCTTTTGGAGGCCTTTCCAACTTTAATGATTCTATTCTATTCTCTTCCATTCCATGATCCTAAGCGTGGAAGTAGGAGGGGAAGCAAAAAAGAGATGTTTCTTGGTTTCCAGCCCCCAAGGGAACAAACTTCCCTCTAAGAATGATGAAGTAAGCCATAATCCCTGCGGAAACATGCATCCTTGAAACTTTAATTTATATTTAATACCCGACTGTTTACAAAGAGAGGTGAAGGCCAATTTGCTGCAATGACTTTGTTATTTGCTTATCATTGTGCTCTGTGTAGTCTCCATGGAATTTCTGCCTCCCCACACATGGCTTCTGGCACCAGTGCCAGAGACAAAAGTATTGACACCACAGCAAGTAGAGAAGAGCAAGTCTTCTACCACTTGAACAAGAGCTGACCGTGTCAGATACGAGGACACCACACACGTGTGGAACAGCACTGGCGTGTGCACACAGCCCCAGTGCACTGGGAGCAAAGCAAGCAGTGCTTCTTGGATAAGCCTAGATCCTCTCAGAGAAAATTAATAAATAAATAATAAGAAAAATCACCCTGTCCGTCAGAAATTAGTTCAGTGGCATCCCTGAGGAAAAGGCATCTCTTTGATGTTTATTTGTCCTAACTGAATGGGGAAAAAAAGTAGGCTGATGCCAGAAATAATGGCATGAATACGTGTGCAGACGTGCCAGAGCATTAGTGAATGTAAGAAGCTTCTGCACTGGCAAAGGACAAGAATACCACATAGATTAGACAAGATGTCAAAAACACTCCTCTGAAAACACAACTGCAAGTCTCTTCATTACCATATCTACTTCAGCAAATGTACCACGGTTTCTAAGGCTCACAGTCAGGTCTCATGCTTTTATGATCCACTGTAGCCACTGCTACTGAGCTTTTCCCAGCACGGACCTGACTGAGTGCACTGGCAGCTGTCTGCTCCCTGGAGATGAGAACCTCAGGAATCAGTCCTGATCTTTGCTGGGGTACAGAGGGAGAAGTCAGGAATATTTCTACACGCCAGGGTGCTCCTAGAACCCAGGAAACAGTGTGATGTCCCCACAGAAATTTGTGCTGCAGACTACTCCCTGCATGGCTGTAGCCACTGTATGACAACACCTGTGTGAAAGCCACACCCCACCCCAGGAAACGCTGTGCAATCTCAGCAACAGGATCTGCCCTCAGGAGATGATGGAAACTCTTAGCCCATGTCAGAAAATGTCAAGTTGTGTAGCAAATGGCCAGCAGTCATTAGCTTAGTCCAGAGGTAAAAACACAGGCCTCAAATGAGCTGCCTGGATTACAGTTGTTCTCTAGAAAAGAGCCCAAGGCTCCAAAGAGTATCTTATTTTCCACAATCCATGCCAGAATCCTACATTGTGGCAAGGCCACAATCAATTCAAATGGCCATGTGGAAAAAGTATGCAAGATAAGGGGAAATCACCTCTGCTCCAGCACTGGTAGAAAACTCATTTAATCAAGATGCTGAGACCCTTCCATTATGTTTCAAACTGGTATTTTAGTTTGCATAAGAACGAAGGGAAACTGACTCCAAAACCCCAGTCAAAGAACCCCTCATTTGCATCTTAAAAGGGACAAGTCTGTCTGTTCTGCTTATTCTGTTCTTTAATTATCCTAACGAAAGCAAATGTGAATCCCCAAGGGTTTGTTCCCTTTCTGACAGATTGCTTTTAAACCCAGAGACAAGGGAGGCACATGGCCATCAAAACCCTTAGTTTTTAACTTGCACATCTGGGGAAGATTCCCCTGGTATCTCACGCGACATGGACAATATGTTGTAGCAAGAAGAAAAGCTAAGCAAGGGCTCCAATTTCCTGCCATATAGAAAGCCCACGAAAAATCACCTTTGTCTCCAGAAAAATTGGGAGGCCGCTGGCTTCAGGCAGCGCAGCCCTCTTCAGATGCACAATGTATTACAGAAAGACCATCCTCCCATCCAAACAGAGCACTGGCTGTTCGGTGTGTTTAAGAGTTCCCATTAATGATCAGTTTAAATTAAAGACTTCACACAAAATGAGAGCAATAGCTTTGTTTCATGCAGCTGTTTATGAGGGTCACCAGTTAAGTCAAGAAGCCAGGACTCAGGAGAGATGGGTCTTCTCTCAAGTTCTGCAACTTCCTTTGAACACACTCCTGCCTCTCAGAGTATTGGAAAACAAACTTTCCTCCTACAAAGAATCTGTCTGACACCTAGCAGAAAGAGGCCTCTAGCTGTTAGTGTAATATAAATAATAAATGAGTGAAATAATAAATAGAAATAAGGTATTCTGTTGCAAACAAAGCCAACACATTAGTGAACGTGTTCGGTTTTTTTAAAGCATATCCAAACACCAGCCTAAGTTCCAGTGCTAAAATATGGGGCCTCTTTTTAAGCTCCAGAAAAAGAAAAAAAACTCTGTGGGCAGTTCTATTCAACCCTGAACGCTTCCAAGATGAACAACTGCAATTGTTCACATAATGGTGCAACATCATCCTTAATTGTTTTAAATTCCATTTCTGTTGCTTAGACCTAGGATACCACAGCCTGTTCTCAGCATCACACATAAAAACTCAGTGGCTTTCATTACAGCTGTGATGAATTCAACCAGCAGAATTTGCCTCATGCTGCTCTTAGCAACAGCACCACCAGCAGATAGTCAAGTTATTCATCACCCTGTCCAGAGCCTGCATGATATTAATACCTGAGAAGAGGAGATGGGACAGCACTGCAAGGCTCATAGTGCTTGAGTTCTCCTACCATGGACCCACTGAAGAGATGCAGGCATAAGAACAACCTGTTTTATTTCTTATGCCCTCATTCTCTACCCGTTTAATCAGACAAGCCCCTGCTGCATGTATATATAACATTAATTTGGCCTTAATTGAATGCTCTGGGTCCTCTTGTGGTACATAATCAAGGGGAACAAAAACACCAAACAAAAAAAAAACCTAAACTGACCAATAAAACCCCAACAAAACACCTCCACAAAAACACACCACTCTAAAAGGAAAAGAAACAAAAACCCCAAAGAAAAACAAACAAAAAACCAAACAAAAACCCCAAAGAAAAACAAACCAAACAAAACCCAAACCAACCAAAAACACAAAAGAAAAACAAAACCACCAACAAAACAAACAAAATCAAAAAACCACCAACAAAACAAACAAACACTGCACCCCCCCACCCCCCATCCCTCATTCTGTTTGAGGCAACTGGATATAAAATAATCTGCCTAAACCTTTGTGTACACACTGCTGTCCCAAGTGATACCACAGAATTGTCCAGTGTTCTGACAATAACAGTGAAAACACATTTTAGCAGCACCTGGATGAAAAACAGGTATGAAAAATTCTTGTATCTATCTCCCTCCACTACGGCTATATGAAGTCAGGATAAACCAGAAGCCATTCAAAGAAGCAACATGAATTTTGCTTGCTGGAAAAGAGGGGACAAGAAGAATGATTTCTCAAGTGTAAGTAAGCCAAGGATGAGACTGAGGGAAAAAGACCAATAGGATTTATTTGTAATGACAAGTGACAAGTGATCACCATAAAGATATTCTTGGAACAGAATCCTGCTAATCTCTGCTATAATTCTAGTCTCAAATGGTTTGGCTCTGGCAGTGCTTCTAGAAATGATATATTTGAAAGCATTGGGGATTGTCAAGAAAGAAGTTTCGCCTTGACAGTTACATTTTGGACTCAATGGGTTTGTTTGTGTTTCTCCTGCCCCACCACATTCCCCTGACTGGTCTTGGTTGTTTTTATTTTTGTTTTTTCTAAAGCTAAGGTCCACTGCAATTAGTATTTAGAAAAGAAAATGTTTATAACCTCTTGCTTTTATCATCATTAATAATGCAACAAATGTATTGAATGTGGGCAGACTTTTCAGCAATCTGTAGTGCTCTCCCCCTCTGGCTCAGAAAATGCATACCTCTTGAGAGAAAATCTATTTCATTAGAGACCTGATAAAATGCCTAGAAATGACAACATAAATAAGCATTTAAGTGCTGTTCCTTCTTTCACTATGAAGTGTTTTCCAGCTGAGAAAAGCAAGAAAGAAGCTGTAGTGGGAGGGTGGGACAGCGAGTTGATGAATATTTGATCACAATTGTCTTAAATAAATGCTTTCTTCAGACATGCCCTCTTGACATATCGACTGCACTGTTAGTCTCACCTCTCTCACAACACCTGAAAGGCAAGTCAGTGGCCAAGGCATTTTGAGTTGACAACAAATCAAACAGAATGCTTCCTCTCCTTTTGCTTCTCCCTTCTCTAGCATGTTGCTTACATTTCTGTCATTTCTTTCTCCTCTTTCACTCCCTCCCCCAAAGAGGGTTGATAGGTAAACTGGAGCCCCTTCTCCAGAGCTATTGCCTGCTATGANAGGATTTATTTGTAATGACAAGTGACAAGTGATCACCATAAAGATATTCTTGGAACAGAATCCTGCTAATCTCTGCTATAATTCTAGTCTCAAATGGTTTGGCTCTGGCAGTGCTTCTAGAAATGATATATTTGAAAGCATTGGGGATTGTCAAGAAAGAAGTTTCGCCTTGACAGTTACATTTTGGACTCAATGGGTTTGTTTGTGTTTCTCCTGCCCCACCACATTCCCCTGACTGGTCTTGGTTGTTTTTATTTTTGTTTTTTCTAAAGCTAAGGTCCACTGCAATTAGTATTTAGAAAAGAAAATGTTTATAACCTCTTGCTTTTATCATCATTAATAATGCAACAAATGTATTGAATGTGGGCAGACTTTTCAGCAATCTGTAGTGCTCTCCCCCTCTGGCTCAGAAAATGCATACCTCTTGAGAGAAAATCTATTTCATTAGAGACCTGATAAAATGCCTAGAAATGACAACATAAATAAGCATTTAAGTGCTGTTCCTTCTTTCACTATGAAGTGTTTTCCAGCTGAGAAAAGCAAGAAAGAAGCTGTAGTGGGAGGGTGGGACAGCGAGTTGATGAATATTTGATCACAATTGTCTTAAATAAATGCTTTCTTCAGACATGCCCTCTTGACATATCGACTGCACTGTTAGTCTCACCTCTCTCACACCACCTGAAAGGCAAGTCAGTGGCCAAGGCATTTTGAGTTGACAACAAATCAAACAGAATGCTTCCTCTCCTTTTGCTTCTCCCTTCTCTAGCATGTTGCTTACATTTCTGTCATTTCTTTCTCCTCTTTCACTCCCTCCCCCAAAGAGGGTTGATAGGTAAACTGGAGCCCCTTCTCCAGAGCTATTGCCTGCTATGACGGTGGTTTGAATTGTAGGTTGTTGAGGGGTCAGAGTGCTTAATCTGGCCTGGCTCTGCAGAATTTCTTTATGGGAGTCACACAGCAGGAGGCATCAAGGTAGGAGGTGGAGAACAAGGGAAGCAGCAAACCAGCAGATGGAGGTCCTTGACTTCAGACCTCCACAGGTCCCTTGCACTTCAGTACTGCCCAGTGATGGCTCACAGAGTACATGTAAATGTTAACTAAAACTGGTCACCAACACAAACTGCATTTATCCTGCTGTTTGTTATCAAAGCCCTTCCTTCGGGATCAGCAGAACTAACTTTAGAAAAAAAAAAAAACAAACAAACCAAAAACTTTGCCCTGGGCTGAGATTCCTCTCACCTGCTGAGGGAGGAGGTATGAAACAAGCCCTCAGATGAAAACAGAGCCAAGATGACCCTTCCCACAACAACAAGTCAACCCAATTCTCACATGTGCAGGGATAGGGAATCCCTGTATCACTCATCTGTGGAGTGCCCCTTGCCTCCTTCCCAGGCACCACACCAGCCCAACATCAGCTCCACACAAGTACCCTTGCTGTGCCTTAGGCAAGCAGCTCACAGCTGAGTGCGCAAGCCAGGAAAAATAAGGTAATCATGAAGACCAAAAGCAAAATTCACCAAGCATTTTTCTAGTGACTAAGTGGCAGTAAAAGACTCACAAAAGGTACAGCAGGCTCCTTTGGGATTTCAAGTGTTCTTGAGAAGCACATGCATATTTATTTTTTTTAAGCTAAGGAATATATTAGTTTTTTTAAAGGCCTTCTATGCATATGCACAAGTTGGCAGCCCAGATCCCTATGGATCTTGATTCATTAAGCAACCACCAAATTCCTTGTTACACTTCCCACTTGACTAAAGTCACACGAGACACCTACCTAAAGCAAAGGACCTTATACAAACTTTTAAATCCTAAACTGAACACCACATAGGTTGGGGCTCTTCTTTATCACAGCTGACTCACACTGCACACAGACGTAACACCAGTTTTCCAACATGAAGAATTCAAATAAAAGAAGAGCAGCATCTAAAAAGAGCTGAGGCCGAGAAATAAAAACGTTGTGCACAAGACATCTTTGGAGAAAGGAGTCCATGTTGTATGTCAAGGCCAAACTATTCCAGAGATATCTTTGAAGGTGATAAATTTGGCCAGGTTATTCAGCTCTTAATAGTGGGAACCCTGTGGGTAACAACAGGTTAGGGAGGTCACCTAGAAGGTTGCTGAGGTCTATCTGGCAAAGCTACACTGTGGAAATTAATCAGAGGGGTCAAGATGGCATTGCAGAGGATATTCAGAGACAGTAGCAAAATAGACAAGTTTTCCATACCAGTAAGACAGACATGCAAAGGCCTTTATGCAGCACAGAGAGTCACAGTGCATAGCAAAAAGCTGCAAGGGAACGCCAGGTGGAAACCCAGAGTTTAACCCCAGCCAAGAACTAAATACCACACAGCCATTCTCTCACTACCCTCTTCCCAGCGGTGAGGAGAATCAAGGGGGAAAACCAGTAAACCTTGTAGGCTGAGATAAGAACAGCTTAGCAGCCTAAAGCAAGAAAAATGTGCTACTACCACCAAAGCAACAGAGAGGAATAAAGACCAGGAGAAACTAACAATGCCAAACACAGTTGCTCACTACTGACCAACCCCAGACACCTTGACCCATTTTGTTTACTGAGCATGGCATTCTGTGGTGTACAATATCCCTTTGGTCAGTATGGACTAGGTGTCCTGGCAATACTCCTTCACAGCCTCTTGTACACCCTCATGCCAATAAAATGCATGGAATTCTCCACTTTTCACAGAAAAGTGGAAGGTTCTTGATTTAGGGTAAGTACTTGGCAGCAACTAAACCATCTGTGTGTTATAAACATTATTCTCATACTGAATTAAAACCACAGCACTGCACCAGCTACTAGATAGAAAATGAACTATCCCAGACAGAACCAGGACACCATCCAGAACATGAACTATAAGAATAGGTTCAGATGGAGGTATTTAAATACAGAAAGCATCCCATTTGAAATGCTGATGTTGACCCAGCTCTCCTTGAAGCATGGAAACAAACAAGGATCAAGAACTCAATAATGCTATTGACTAACTTGTCCTCTGAACTCTCAGCTCTCATCTGTACCTCATTTCTCAGACAGACTTTTCACAAATTTTGCCCTGACTATATCCTCTTTAAAAAACATTTCAAAAAATCAGTAAAGTTTAAATTAAACATTTAAATTATATTAAGAAAGTTAAACTGCTGTGCATGGCACCACTTTGCAAAGTATCCCTATATAAGTAATTTGAAGTCAGTTATGGAGAGCAAGATATATCTTTATCTTTTACCTTCACATTCAGATGCAATAGCTTTGCACTCACACCAAAATATTTAATACAAAGAAGGAAGTGGGAAAGGTTTGGAAGTTGTGACAGCAGCTTTCAGTGGACACTAGGACATCCCAGCCTGAGCTGAGATTGGCAAATCAGAGGCATCAGCAGAAAAACAGAGGAAGTCACACTGCAGAAAGCGGCACAAAAACAGCTCCAAGAGGGAGCAGGCTTTGCCTGACCCAGCCCTAGCACAAGCCTGTGTACCATGGACAAAATGAGGTGGAGATGGGATTCCTTCCAGTGACTTGGCAGAGATGCCATGTTTCTAAAATGTGTGCACACTTCACTTTCTATTCTGCTTTCCTTTTGTGGGAAGGCCTCCCTCTGGGACTCATACCATTATCCTAACAGAGTTTCTATGCCTGATCCCACCTTCCCATTTGCTTAGCAAAGCAAGTACTTACTGGTACTAAAGGACAAGACCAAATTCTGGAATGAAGTGGAAAAAAACCTCAGTGACTAGTATAAATCAAATTGGACTATGAATCATAGCTGGCCTGTGGTCAGCAAAAGAGAACCATTTTTTCTTCCTAAATGCTGGAAAACCTGTCAGTGATTTATTTGTGGGACAAAAAGTAGCTTTTTTTTCTTTCTTTTCTTCCTCAAACAACTTCAGCTGTGCTTGTTTTGGAAGTAGTGCCACTAAACTCCTACACTGTTCACCCTACCATCAAGAAAATCACTTAGAGTCAAAGGTGTCTGTGGTAAAGCTCCAGTCATGTCAATGGATGACAAAGCCCAAATGAACCTGGTCCATTAAATGCTTTAAAAGAGATACAGCGGAGAAAAGACAAGAGGAAAAAACCAACAAACCTAAAGCAAAAATACCCTAGCACAAAGAGCTTTATCCTAGGGGTCACAGCTGCACATTAACATTTCTTCCTTAATAAAAGCCACAATCAAATCCTCAGTATTTAACACCTAGTTGCCACTTGGCATAAAAGCAAAAAGAAAAAAGGAAGGGAGAATATGAAAAGGGAAAAGCAAAAAAGAAATTATATTTTCTTTATATATTCAGGAAGTCTTTTCTTCAGCATATTCACAGGGATTTTTTCCTCTTCCCAGTAAGACATGATTAAGCAGTGCAGCAGCATCTACTGTCAGCTTGAATTCCCTGTCTCCCAGAATGAGTAGCTGTAATTAAAAGCTTAGCTCACCTTATCCCTCCAGTTTCCCAGGTGAAAAGTCAAGGCCTGCATTTAATTGCATATATGTGTGCATATTTAAAGCCAGAGCTCTGAAGAGAGAGAGATGGAATTTGGGAGAAGTAAGGGGAACAGGCACAAAGGTATTTGACACAGTTTCAAGCAGGGAAAAATGGGAAGGGAAAGAGAGCAGAAAATGAGAGTGCAGGTTCTCCTTTACTTCTCTTTCCCTTTAGTCCTTCTGCTCCCCATCTTCCCACCTTTTTTTTTTTTTTAATGCTGGAAGCTTTCTTTTTTTTTTTCTGACTTGTTCCCTCACTTCTCTTGGGTTCCTCAAAGGAACAAGTGATACACAGAGAGGTTTGTCACATCCGTGCATAGCCTCTGTGTTTTATGGCATGGTTCATTCATTCACTTGGCTAGCTGTGAGAAAGACTGAATCGAGTTTTGCTCATGCCCAGCATGGGAAGTGTAGAATGCAACCTACATACATCAAGTTCACCCCTAGCTGTTCTGTCTGCACAGGTGTTGCCAATCCTTGGTCCTGCTGCTTCAGTTTAAAGTCCTGTAGGGGAACCCCAGGCATCTCAGATGCCTCAGAGGTCTCCAGACCTGTGCATTTTACCACAACATGAGCAGGAATGCTGGACAATGCTTTAAGCCAAAATACACTGGAACTGTAAACTCTACAGAAAATAAAGCCATCTTCTCTGAAGGGGAAGTGGGCACTGGATTAAGTCTTAGGAATGAAACTAGGAAGCAATATATTTCAGCTCCTAAGGAAACAGATTTGGTTCAGAGGTCACCAGGGCACATCATACTTCCAGAATCTTAGACCCTCCTGTTGATGTTCAGAGAATAAAGACAGCTGTTGAGGATACTTATGTATTCCTTCTGCATTTTACCACAACATGAGGCCACTTCTGCCCTTAGAAAGAGCTGAAGAATTCCTAAAAATGTATCCAAGAAGGCTATACACAGAATTCTACAGAGCAATAATAATGTGAGTACAAAGGGTAATTGAGTTTGAAAAATAGTTTGCACAAAGGAATTCTATAAGAAAGCTGGCTGGGTTGTTACAGTGCAGGGTTTACATACTTGATTCAAGCACCCAAGCAGAAAAGGAAGACATCTCTTGCAAAGGAACACTTCTTCCAACTTTTTCTCCAACACCAGGAGAAGAAGTCTTTAATTCTTTCATGCTGTCAATCCAGTGCTTGACTGAGAAGTCTAATCTGGCCCACCACTGTTAATGCCTTTCAATGAACTTGGAACGCTTCCAAATCAACCATAACAGCAGGACCTATTCTTAAAATGCATCCCAAACACGTGCCAGCAAAAGAGACACTATAGCTCATATTCTTGGGCACAGCAGCTTTCACCAGCTGATAGCAAAGGACACTGAGTTTGTACAGACCTGTGCTGCCACAATAGCAGCACCATGGTCGTGCCTCACACCGTGGCTTTAACAAGCAGGGACAAATTCCCAGCTGGTGCCTGCACTTGCTGCTCCCCCCCAGGTGTAACTCATTGCCAGGTCAGGTTTCTAGGCAGAACTCCCTGCTTTAGGACAGCCTCCAGCACGGTCCAGGCTGTGTAACTCCTCACCTTGTGAATGTGCTTACATTCCTAAGGAGGTTTCTTCCTCTCTCTGAGAGTACCTTGCACCTTTTTCTCATCCCAGAACACTCAGCCTGTTGGCCAGCTAACCAACTGCTGTCTCCTGTTCTGCACAGCATAACTGGGCCTGAGGAAACCTCAGTGTCTTCTATACCTCAAAATCTACGAGTAACAAGAAGCTCCCCATTTAGCAGGGATCCATCCTCATGGCACTTCTGGACTTGCCTCCTTCCTAGCTGTCTGCTGAGGAGAGCCTTGAAATAGTAACTAGCCTCCCCAGGAACTGCTTTACTCTGCCTAGGACAGGCCTTAACCCAGATGTAGCTGCCCTTAATCCAGCACCCTGTGGAGGATATTCCTTTGATTAACCCCTGCTTCCCTACAGTTAGGGGTTTTTAGAGTTTATCACTAACCTCTGAGCTTTCTTCTTTCATCTTTGGCTGCTGGCACCCTTAGAAACCATCAGTAACTAGGGACAAAGCCCCCCCACAAATGGCTGCGAGGCAGGAGGCACAAGCATGCAGCACACACGGCTGTGTCTCTGTGCTCGCCTCAGTTGCTCAGAGGAGGCTGGGTTTTCTTGCACAGCTGGAGTAAACCCCTAAGTGTGCCTTGACAGATGGCCACCATAACCTAAGTGAGCCAGTTAAAGAGGTTCCAGTCCATCCCTCATCCACCTCCCTCACTATTTCCATGTGATGCAGTACAAGGAAATTAAATACTACTGAAACAGGGGATCTGGGCAAAGCCTTCTAAACCCTGAGTGTGTAGCTGTACTGAGCACCTGTCAGTCATGGGTACTCAGGTCTCTGCTGGGAGGTTTAGTATGCACGTTAATGGGCACCTATTCAGCCCACCATGGTTCCTTACTTGACTTGGAAGCAAAGAATCTTGATGCCTCTCAACACAGCTGAGGGTAGAGGGGGAAACAGAAGAGCAGGACTGAAACATTGGAAGTTAATTGCAGAGAAAATGCAAAGACTGATTGTAGTAGGTGAGGAACTATAGTGTTTACTATCAACAAAATCAGCATATTTACTCTAAGCCATACGCTTGTCATTAAAGCTGCTCTTCACACAGTAGTGTATTTATAGTATTGGCTCATCTTTCTTTACATGCAGGCTGATAGGACTATTAGCATAACCATTGTATTATCACTATGTAATCACTATTAATTATTACTGCAGAACATCCTGTGGGAGTACAGACATGCTATTTAATAGTTAAGCAACCAGGCACACAGCTTCTGCTGCCAATATTCTTACCAAGTGTAACTGCTTCGCAGATCCTACCTCCTTCTGACCACTTGTTGGACGTCTCTTGCCACTCTCATTCCTCAGACAGCAACAGCAATCCAGAGGAAAGCCTGGAGGCTGTACTATAAATATACACAGAGCACAGACAGCTACAACCCCTGACTACTCAGGATGCTCCAGCCTCTGCTGCTGGTGTCTTATGCTTCATGCAGGGACAGACAAATAACCCCAAATGTAATTGCATTGTGTCCAGGTGGAGAAACTCTCATTGGAGGTGCTCCCCCCATCTCATTAGGGTGGGAGCAGGTGCTAGATGAGTTAATGAGCTTCAGCTGACAGGTGGCCACTGCTGTGGTTGAAGCAATTGCCCCTTCCCTGCTGCCCTCCCCCTCAGCACAGCCCTCCTACATCCTACATCCCAGCAGAGAGCACACGCTGGAGGGGCAGCAGGAACACAGGGCACATTTTGGTATTTAAAATCAATCAGATGTCCAAGGAACTATAGGGAAAGCAAGGTTAATTGCCTTTCTATTGCTATGAAAGCTAGTATGTCCTCTGCTGCTTTGATGCACTCAGCTGCCTCAGACTGACAAAATGTCAGCTTCTTCTCAGATCATTCCTTACTCTTCTGTGCTGTAAACAGGCTGATTCATTTAATTTACAGATGTGGGGTTTTTTTCCCTTCCTTTGCAATTAAATATCTTAATTGGAATAGTTTTTACAATGACTATGCCTCATCTCTTCAGAAAAATAATTTCCTGACAGAGTGCAGGGAGGCAGAATTCTTTAGGGAGCTGGTAGGTCTGCAAGGAAGAATGAAGCCACTGTGATACAGCCTGGTCTCTGGAGTTTTGGGGCCACTTCTGTCCGTGCAGAGAATGAGAGACTGCAGGGAAGACAGGGAAGATAATGAAGCTCCCAAGGAAAGGTACTTTCTGATTGAACTCCCTTGGGATGAAAACAGCTCTGCAGCAGAGCCAGCACCCAAGCCCTTCTCTTTTGTCCTGACAGCTGGGAGACATGCCTGGCCGCTCATTAATGCTTCGCTTCCATGTGGTGCAACTTCTCCCCAGTTTCTCTGATGCACAAAGCATACACAATATACCCATTAGCATTCTTTTTCCTCACTCTGAAATCTCATCATATCACATCTACCCCCACCCCTTCGTTCCTCCTTTGGTTCTTAGGTGTTTGCTGGATTGAGTTTCAATTTCTTCTCACTTTCAAAAACCAACAGCACTTTGAGCCTGTCTGTCCTTTCCTTGATTCCACCTCCTGCCTGTTTCCTGGCCTCCTCTACTGTCTGGGCTCATTTACCACGTCTGGGCTGCCAGAGCCACTTCCTTTTCCTTATACACCTAAAATATATGGAAAGACCAGCATGTTTAAAACATCCCAATGCATGGTACTTTGTGATACTTCAACTCCCAGTGCTGCACTGTAGCCCTATAAAAATCTCCCCTCGGCACTACAGAAATGGAGCCACCAGCACTGGGTTACCCTCCTGGTCCTCCTGTCATCCTGCAATCCCACAGCCTTTCCAGTTTATGATGGCGCCTTCCACGGTTACACATAACTGATCACATTATCTGCTCATAAAACAGAACACCAAACGATGGGCAGCTGCTGGAGCTGAGGGAAGCCCCAAGAGGCGAATGGGCTGCAGGACTTTGGAAGGCAAGGATGTGAGTCAGCTCCCTATCACAAGCTAGCTTTCATAATGCTCTCCCCCCATGGGAAAGGGCTCATCATGATCATTTAGCTGATCTAAAGGAACCTTGATTCAATAAGTCATCCTTTTTAACAACTGAAAGTGTTCCCCAACTCTCCTGCTGAGGGTTGCAATACAGACCTGCTCCCCATGGCAAGCCTTGGGTTCCTGAGGATGTGTGTCGTGCAAGGTGGAGAAAACAGGGCTACCTGCCCCTTGAAATGCCCCCACATCAAACAGCCATGAACACAGGGAACATCAAGACTTCCCTGCTTTTAAAGGAGTTTAGATGTCCAATATAAATTCTCTTTGATACAAGAATAAAGTGCTTCAGTCCCAGTGGCACATAGCATAGGGGGCCCCCAAGGCCTTCATAGCAAGTGACAGTCCCACAGCATGCTGTCCTCTGCCAAGCAGCCAGGCTTCATCAGAGGAAAAATGGCTAGTTTTTCCCTGTTTGCCTTCCTCTGGCAAAATTTGGTCCCTTGTGGGACATACTCCTGTTCATAAGGTGGCGGTGGGGATGGTGGCTCCCAGGTCGATCCCTCTGCTGTCATGGTGACAGCCAGCAAAATGAAAGGGCTGCACGTCCCTCTGAAGTGACAGTCCTGCGTTTGTAGGAAGGGGAGAGCGGCTGCTCTGCCATATGCTGTGGGGAACAGGCATCGTCGCCTTCAGTTTTCACGACCCTTCCAGGCTTTTTCAAGTAAGTTTAATTAAACTTTTTTTTTTTTTTTTTTCATGTTTAATTGATCACATTCCAGGTCTGAGGAAGCTTGGAAACTTCCCTTGCTTGTAACACTGTGATCAGAACTTCTCCCCAGCAAAATCCCAGGCTGGGTGCTTGGTTGTTTTTGGGCTCACGTGCCCCAGTAATGGTGAGGCCCTGGAGTGTTGGGTCCTGTGAAGGCACCCGGGGGAATAGACTCCCATGGTTTCTCAGAATCCCATCTGAACATGCAAGACAGCAGACAGAGACAAGCGGATCTGTGGGAGCCCTTGAGGACTACACCTAAACTGCCAGCATTAAAGGGAAGGGCCTGATGTTTACTCTGGAGATGAAAACCCAAGAATGATTCATTTGCCTTTCTTGTCATCACACCCTGAACAGGACCCTCCAGACAGAAATTCTCTGAATGGTGTATGAGAAAGGAAAGGAACGATACCAGTGTACAACTCCCTTTTCTATTTAAAAATCCTAGTAAGAACAGTGGAGCCAGGACCTGCTCTGAAAAGGCACTTTCACTCCATGATTCCTTAGTGATGAAAAAGTATATCCCAGAAGGTTATATGCCATGAACATTATTCACTCAGGAAAAATAACTCCTGGTGTTCACTCTGCATTCAGGGGGCTGTAGGAGCCATGGGCTGGAAGAGAGCTCCTGAAGGCAGAACTAGGAAGGGAGTGGAAGTGTCATATAGACAGTGCATTTTACATTCTCATTTTGCATAACTCCTGATTCCAATAGTGCAGCCCACTGGTTTATTTTCACTTTAATAGAATAAACTGGATTTGTTCTCACTCACAAAGCTTGCAGGGAAATAAATGTGCCACTTAGATAAGTCATCAAAAACAAAGTGCTCAGAGGGAGCAGTGGATAACAATTAGTGAATAAGCAATGAAAGGGACTCTAGAGATTTGCATGGCAAATGCCAGCTATGTTCCTGAGACAGAAGACATTAAAGTGCTCCCTACTGGCATGTTTGGATGGCATGTTATTGCTGAGTATCATGGTGTTTTTGAGGAGTGGCAAACCTAGACCTAGGCACAGGTTTCACACTTGCTTTTGTACCAAGAAAGCAAGGGGCAGCTAAAAGGCAGAATCACACAGAAATGGGAGACCCAAAGGCAACTTCAAAATGCTAGAGCATAAAACTCCAAATGGATATACTATGGGCTTTGTTCAGCACCACTACAGAAGTTGCACCCATTTCTATCTCTGAGCAAAATAATTCTAGTGCAAGTCAGGTCAAAGGTCCTCCCCTGCTCCAGCTGTGCCTTCCTCTGGATTCTCAGCAACATTTTGCTGGTGCTGTTGAAGACCCCAGCTTTAGTCTCTGTGAAAAGTAATCTATGGACAGCAGAGCTCCTTGGATGTGTGCAGCAATGCCAGTTATTATGTGGTGCCTTCCGGAGGAATGTACATCAGTGATTAAACTATATCTACATTTTTTCATGGTGTTAGAGCTCCTCTCAACTTCTTTCTTACTGTTGGGGGAAAAATGCAAACCACTGTTCCATGATTGGAACTCTTGAGAACTTGTACCAACCTTCTCCTTGATGTAAAGTTTCTTCATTTTGTGATGGTCTCCATCTTTATCTTACTTCACTTCTTCTGTTTGAGTTCTTGTTTTTAATAATTTTTAGTTTTTATTTCCCTTTTTTCTACCTCATCACTCTGCCAGATATTCCAGCAGGAGAGTCATGATGCACCCTTTCATTTGTGACATGGACTCTCCAATCAGTTGGATAACAGAGAGTGATGGTCTGACTGGAAGAGTTTACCAAACTTCCTAATTATGCAGAGACACTGTCCTTTCTACCAGAGGTCTGCACACTCCCCACAACAGGATCTTTACATGAAGAGAGTTTCTTACCTTCTGTGGTACTGATCTCAAATGGCTGAAGCAGGTTTCATTCATTAGTCACAAACCCTTAATGAATAAGCTGATCTGGATTGACACTGCCTCTTCAATATGCTACACCATATGCCTCTGGAATTGAGACTTGGATAGGCAGCAAAAGCTGTCCTTGGTGTTGGCAGAGTGGCAAGGACATAGCATCAGCCATGAGGCAGGAAAAGCTGGGAGAAAAGGAATTTAACCCGAGATGTAGCACTTCTGGTCTTGACACACTGGCTCCTGGGAGGTGTATGTCTTCAAGCAAGAGCTTGGACTGGAGACCAGAGGTCCAACAAGCAGTCCCCTCCAGCCCACACTTCTATGATTCTGCATGCAGCCATCAATTCTGTCCTTTCACAGCAGTGCCCATCCAGTGCCTAAACTGGATTGCACAGACGGATCTCTGCTACCAGGAGCTACCATCTCTGTTACCAATACTGGTAGGGTGACTGCAGACAGCTACCTTTAACCTGCTTGTCCTATTTTCCACAAGATCTAAAGCTTCAAGGGCATACATTTTAGTTGTCAAAGGCACAAAACTCTGGATAGATGCATGTGGGCAAAACAGAAGTCTGGGCTGCTGCAGTTTCATTCCTCCTAGGATTTGAGGTGGTTTACAGCAATGTTAGCAGGGAAACGTGGCCATATTATAGAAACGCCTTGAGATCAGAGCCAAGATGCATTAGTGATCCTTCCCAACTTCAACATCTATGAATACATGAATTCAGATAACAAGTTCTCCAAACTTAAGGGAATTTTGAGGAGTCGTTTTTGTCTGGGTCTTCATGTATTTGAAATTAGCAAAGTACTACTGTTTTCTTTTACATGTTGAAAAAGAACATCCAATTCTTGGTCCCACTGGCTAAGCAGCTACTCTTCTGTACCATTTCCTAGCTAGAGCTGACTAATGGAAGCCACGAGGGCTGGGATGCTGCAATTTGCAGTCTGCTAAACCCCAGAACATTTCTCAAGGGCCTGGAGACATCAGCTGTTTCTGGAATCAGTGCCTGGGGTTAAGTGCATATTTGTGGGAAAAGTGCTTTTATCTTTGGCTTGTAGTCCAGTCTTTTTTTCTGGACATCTGTGCCTGTGTCATGGGGTGTTGGAGAGAAGAGGAGGAGGAATGTAAATACTCAGCTTGTCCTTTTAAATGTAAAATACATCTTTTTCATATTTCATAGAATCCTAGAATGGCTTGGGTTGGAAGGAACATTAAAGACAATCTAGTTCAAACATCCCTGCCATGGACAGGTGAGCCTTCCATTAAAACAGAGTGCTCAAAACCCCCTCTAACCTGGGCATGAACCCTTCCAGGGATGGGGTGTCCAAAGTTTCTCTGGGCAACCTGTTTCAGGACCTCACCACCCTCACAACAAAGAAATTCTTCCACATCTAACTAAGCTTTTCCTCTTTTAGTTTAAAACCATTCCTCCTATCCTATCACTATGGGCCCTTGTAAAAAGTCCCACTGTAGCTCTCTTGTAGCCCTCATTAGGTAATGGAAAGTGCTTTAAGGTCCCTCTGGAGCCTTTCTTCTCCAGGCTAAATCATCTCAACTCTCTCATTCTGCCTTCACAAGTGAGATGCTTCAGTTCTCTGAGCATCTCTATCACCTTCCCCTGGACTCGCTCCAAGAGGTTCATGTCATTCTAATTTTGGGGACTCCACAGCTGGACACAGCACTCCAGGTGGGGTCTCACAAGAGCAGAGCAGAGGGGCAAAATTACCTCCCTTACCCTGCTGGACATTTTGCTCTGGATGCAGCCCAGGATACATTTGCCTTTCTGGGCTGCAACTGCACCTTGCCAACCTTGTGTCATCCTTCTTGTCCATCAGCACCCCCAAGTGCTCAGGGCTGTTCCCTACCCATTCTTCTGTTCTGCCTGTATTTGTGCTTGGGCTTGCCTCAACTGGAATGCAGGACTTTGAATTTGGCTTTGTTGAACTTCATGATGTTCACATGGTCCCTCATCCCAAGCCTGCCAAGGTCCCTCTGGATGGCATCCTGGTCCTTCAGCATCTCAGCTGCAACACACAGCTTTGTCTTTTGCAAGCTTGCTTGCTATTTATCTGTCTTAATGGGGAAAAGCCTCTTTGCACCTAATCATCAGCAGCCACTGTGACTTTTATCAATAAGCCAATTTTCAGTTAGTTCTGTATAAAATAAATAAATAAATAAATGCAACTTGAGAGACAGAGAGAAGAGACACAGACGGTATAATTTTCAAAGAGATTTTTTAAAACACATTAAAGATCTTTTCTTCACTTTTTTTTTTTTTTTTTTTTTTTTTTTTTAATTTAGTGGCAGTCTAGGAAGGAGGAGATGAAGATAAAGGAAAAAAAAATAAAAAGGAAGATTTAATGAGGATGAGAGAGAGGCTGAAAGGATGTTTCCTAATCTGAACAAGCAGTTAAGGAGAATCAGGACAGAGCGAAGGGATGAATCTGAGAGATAAGTTTTGGGGATGGGTAGAAACAGTAAGGGTAAGAGAAGAACAAATGCAGGCCTACGTTAAAAAATTAAGTCAAATCTGACAAAAAATACCTGGTACCTTCTGCTATCTTATCTCACACTAGGCCAGTGTTCCTTCCTGGAACTGGAGGTACCCAGTGTGGAATGTCAAGATACCACCAGAAAGACAACTCCTCTTGTCTTCCTTGAAAACAGTCTTCCTTAAAGCAGGAAGCAGTGGAAATCTGAGAAAGACTCTTCCCTTGTTGCCTCTAAGCAAATCTGGAGTTTCTGATAAAGCCATTCAATTGAATCCCTAGCTGTATTGCCTGGATTTCACGCTGCTGGCCACAAGTGGGGGAAAACCTGCTGCTACTTGCAGAAAGGACTGCTCTGCTGTAAGAGCAAGTTAGGAAGATTCCCTCTGCCTGTCGTTAGTGTGCTGCATGAGCTGGATGTATCAGTTTGTCTTTCCATGTTCAAGTATTCCTGCCTCTAAAAAACCTGAGTATTTATAATGCATTAATATTTAAACCAGTTGCCTTTAGTAAAAGGGGTCGGAGTTTTTCATCTCCTTCAGAGGCTGTCTACTCTTAATATGAACTCTCCTCCCCACTTCTAACCGAAATAGGTAGATGCTCATTTCCTGCAGCAGGAAGAAATAACTTTTATCCCTGCAGTGCCTGAGCAACTTCAACACCTGCACATGCTTCATAAAGACCAGTCCTGACTGACACAGATTTTGACAAGACTTCCCAGCTTCAGGGGGGACATGGTGATCCTTAATTCACTCCTGTTCACAAAGTACACTGAGGTCCTTAGATGGAAGGGGTTATAAACCAGGAAGAATTATTTGCTACCACTCAGTCCCTCTCTCGCTCCTCACCCTCACCTCAGAAGCCATTCCTGACTTCTTTTTATTGTGAGCTCTATTTTATTTTTTAATTTTCAGACCTGCTGAATGAGATAAGGGCCTGGAGGGACTGATTTATGAAGGAAGATTAAAAATGCTAGATACGTACAGTTTAGTTAAATGATGGACATGATAACTCCTTACAGGAATCTAATTTTCTTTGGAGGGACACAAGGGAAGGAAAATAAGGAAATGTATAGCTCTAAGCTTTATTTTATTTACAATTTGCTTTTATTTAGACTCAGTAGGAGAGACACAATGGCTGCCACAAGGGTGACATAGGAACATAGCACAAGCCTGCTGGAAGAGGTATGCCAGGTTAATATAAAGCAGTTAAATTGCTGTATGAAGACAGTTAGCTGGAGAGGGATTAACAAAGGCTCTAACACAGCTAATGACAGCAAAGAATGAAAATCTGGGGCTTGGATCCTGCAAAGTGGCCACACATAGTAATCTGTAAGATCCAAGACTTAAACAGAAAACCAATTAGCCTGACAACAGGCTTAGGGAAATGAATTGTGGAAACAGCCACAATACATCATAGATCAGTAGTTTACAAAAGAGGGATAGAGAGAGGAAACAAGATCACATTAAATCCCACAGAGACTAATGGAGAAATTCCATCAGGAGCCCATTGCACAGGAAAAAGAAAACCACTTCCAGTGGTTTATTCCTACAAAAGCTCTGCTTAGGGGATCAAGGAAAAAAAAATGCAAGAACCCTAGATGATCTGAAGAGCAAACAGTATCAAGCAGGAACAGAGCTGATCCCTCTAGCTCTGGGCTCCCAGGACTGCAGAAGTGCTGGGGCTGCTGACCAGCAAAACCAGCAAAGGGCACAAAGGGGGTTTTGATAGAGGTCCCACAAAAAACAGGTAAGAGGTTCCAAGACGGACAAATCTTGTTGAGCTGTCTAAGCAGCAATGTGAAGTGTATATGTAGACTCCCATGAGGAGCATTGGGAAGAGGTAAAGTCTCCTAGAAAAGACATAGAAGAGAATTACAGAATATCCTGAGTTGGAAGGGACACATCAGGATTGCCAAGTCCAACTGCTGGCCCTGTGCAGGACATGCCAAGAAGCACACCATGTGCCTGAGAACACTGTTCACTGGAAGATGATGCTGGACTTCAAGACACAGAGCTGGAAAGGGAGACTTGTGATCCCTGCAAGGAGTGCAAGCTGTTAGATGTGTCCTTGGGCTACTCCTCACATTGCAGCACCATATTAAAGTCCTGAGCACTCATCACTGCAGAGTGATAAAATCCTCATATCCTCTCCCACTTCTGCCACCATGCAGATCTGCTGCAATATGAGACCTGATGAAGGGCATGGGAAATTCTTTCAAAAGTGCCCCCAAACTTTGACAATTTCTGTAAAGAGACTGCCAGCTGCAAAATGAGAAGCCTCTCTGGAAGGGGGAAGGGGGGTCAGTTTAATGAAGAGCAAAAAGGTGTTATCAAAAGGAGGGCAACAAAGCAAGAAGAAATCTAGATGAGGTCTCAGGGTTTTTTTTTCTGCATCAAAATGGAGCACCATGCTGATGTCCTTGTCACAACAGCACAGGGAGCAGCTCAGCACAAAGATGGAATCTACACCAGAGCCAAGCCTTTAGGGTCTGTGAGAAAGCCTACAGAAAATCTAACTTCCTTTTGCCTTGTCAGGCCCAGATGAACAGGCTTGGCACTGTGAGCAGAACACCAGATTGAAGGAGAATCTGTAGTTCCTGGAGCTGCAGCCCTGCATATGGCCAGGTCCCTGCCATTTCTGTAGTCACCTCCCATGGGGTGACCCTCTCTCCTCGATAATCCCCTTTTACTGGAGGATGCCCATGAAACCCTTAAAGTGGGATCTAGGGGTGTACAGTACCCAGAAGCCATACCTTGTTAACTCTACACACCAAAATGCCAGCCTGACAGCTGGCACAGCCCAGCATTGCAACAGCATCTATTCCACCTCTTTCCTGAGCAAAAGTAATGTCCATTGCACACTGTGAGTCAGCTCTTCTTCCAGAAGCCCCCCACACAACCAATCCCATAACTGCATGAGTCTCCAAGGAGCAGAGATGATTCCTGAAGAAGCAATAGGCAGCTGGCACGTAGAAGTGATCACTGCGTGGCGGATGGGATTCCACAGCACACTGGAGATGGAAATATCACCTTAACAAGCATGGACAGCCCCCAATGGACTATAACATTCATTTGGAGACTGAGATAATTCAAAGGAGCCAAGTGGCCCAGCAATAAAAGCTGGAACACATAAATTTAAATTCAGAGAGCTCTGCAGTGCTCTAGCAATAAGTGACAGAACAATCCCCCCATACACAGACTTATCCAGACCCATCTAAAATTCGCAGTCCAGAGACCTGAGAAAGATTTACAGAAACTAAGTTTTATAAAGGGGGAGGAGGGCGAAGGGGAGTAAATACAAGAAAAGTGCTTACACATTTGGCACATGTACAGAACGTGTACATGTGCCATGGCAGCTGTGGGGGTGGGCAGCATGTGCTGGGTGGGTATTGTGCAAGCAGCTTCTCATTTATCACATTACTCAATCACAAACTAGCATGCAGAAGAGGCTAAATATTGTTCTCTATTATACCAAGGCAGACCCATTCAGGGCAACAATTTCACATACCTGAATGTAGCTGAGGGTGGATTATGGCAAACTGCCTTTATTCTGCTTTTATGTACATCACAAATTCTCTTGTCCTTCCTCTCTTTTGTCCCCACTGGGATTCCTCCCCAAACTGCTCAGAGAGTGCTTCCCAAAGCACTTCCCTCCCGAGGAGTTAGTTTGCCACTCATAAGATGAACAGCCTAAAATTGTGACAATAAAAACTTTATAGCCCTCCATCATGTTCATTCATGCTAATGCTCTCTCTCACTGTGGATATCACAAAAAAATTTCAATGCTGGAGAAGAAACTGGGGGTTTCAGATGGCATCACGGGCATGTTTTTCAGTGCTGTAAAAACATGGCAGTTCAATATACTTTTGTAGCAGAAGGTGTCCATCAAGGTCATTAATGACTGAGAGAGGAGACACAAGAGCAGAAAGTTGCTGATCGATGATGTGTCATAGTTTGGAGATAGAAACTGCGGTCGACATGATCCATACATCTCCATGTCCCCACAGGGAACTGTCCTAATCTAATAAGACAGGTGTCTTCATGAAGAGGTCCCAAGGGCAAAAAAAGGAGGTAGAGGTCTGGCAAGTGACATCAGTTGCAGCTTGGAAAATTGGAGGGTCTGAGGATAGGGTTGATCTCCCTGTGGCACCTCGGTGCAGAGGTGAGGACTCTTGAGCCTTGAGGGAGCCCCATGGTGCAGAATGCTAATTACCCTTGATGAGAGAGGAAAGGGACACTGTCTCGGACAGTAATTCATTATAGCTAGTCCACCAGTCATGGGAGTCCTTTGTCAGGGTGAGGCAGCCACTCTCACTGATATAACGGGCACCAGCATTTTGATTTCCAGGCTCTGTGAGTGATGGCAGATACCACACCTGTCCCCAGAGCTTAAAAGCTGGGATCCACAGCACCAGCAAAACAAGCCTTCATCCTAGAGGAGTAATTTTACTTTTTAACAAGTAGCAAGGTCAGACACGGACAGAGGGTGACAACCTAAAGAGTGTACAAGAACATCTAGGGCTTGGGTTTAGCAACCACTGTTCTTTTCCTCTCCCACACAATTGGTCTTCCCAGAATCAGACCTGACTGTGATTTATTATTATCTCTAATTTTTTTTACAGAGGCAGCACGTGGGAGCTGTGTTTGCAGAACAGAAATTCACTACGATAAGTGTTGCACACACAAAGACCAAAGATACAACCCCTGCTCCAAGCACATTACAAATCAAGCACAGATTAGAGACCAAGATAAACATTGCAGTGTGGTTCACCTGATTTTTTTTTTTTTTTAACTTGCCTTTATAAAGGAACAGAAAACACTTGTGACAATGGGGTTAAATATATGTTTAAGGAAACCCTATACCTCTTAGGAGCAGCTGAAACTGATGTGGAAACAGCTGAAGACATATTTTCTAGGCATTTTTTCTGCCTTGTACTTTCTGGCTTTTTTTTTCTTTTCCCCATACCTTCTTCCATCCTAATAAGGGCACTTGCAATGGAAACCAAGTTCTTTGCTGTTTCAGAGGTCATTTGCTCTTGCTGCTTATTTCCCTCCCTGCACATCATCAGCCAGTATGTGAACCGAAGGTGCTGTGGAGCAGAGAAAATGCCACCTCCCAGGAATGGAAATGGCGCTGCATCACCATTCCTCTGCTTATGAAATACCCCTCTCCCTTTTTTTCTTTTTTTTAAAATATTTTTTTAGCAGAGTTTGCCATCTGTATATGACAGCTACCACCGAGATCAGACTTCAGTGTGGAGGTCAAGCTGGTCAACTCAATCTTTGAACAGGTCTGACTATTTGAGTTAGTGAAATCTTAACTGGACATTTCAATCAAAACAACCGTGAGACCTGTATTAGGTCATTTTACCATTAAAGCGTAATTTTTTAAATTGAGCAGAACAAGCTGCAATGGGTGAAGGTATCTTCATAGCAGTAGCTGTTATGGAACTGGGGAGTGCACCAGTTTAACTTTATGGAGTTCAGATAATATAACTAAAGCTTTAGAAAACTTGTGATCCTCCATGCACTTGTATGTCCCCACTGCATCCCCTTCACTGAGATCAGTCCCAGCCCTACCCTGCCCCACAGCATGGAGCAAAGACAGCTATTTCATGCACAACTCATGCTCTTCCTCCCCTTTCGTCGGTGGGGAATTGCACCAGAAGACACAGCTGAAAGCCAGTCCCCCTCAGCCTGCCTCAGCAATCAATAGTCATTGCAGGCTTTTCCCAGGAGGAATGCCAGTTGCTACACAGGGGAGTCCCCCAGGCTGCCTCCCTGATGGTTTCTGGCACCCCCCTCAGATGGTGGCATAGCCCACTGCCATCAGCCTCACGTGAAAATCTGCCACTGCCACAGCCAAGTGTCTCTGCCCAGTCCTCTACACAGCTCCTCTTGGAAAGTATCCCTTATTACTTGCACAGGAGGATTCAGGGCTGAGCCAGCCCTGCAGTTTCTGGAGATAAGGCCATGTCCCTGCCCTTGTGTACGAGTGAAAAGAGCACCTCAGGTGCCAGTGAAGAGCAGCATGTACTCTTTTGCCCTCCTCATCAGTATAATCATCCCCCCAACATTCCCTCCGGCAGGCAATTTTGATGGAGGTGTTTCTGCAGTACCCACTCAGGGACTGTGCATTATGACAAAGCTTAATGGGATTCCACAGTCAATTACTCCCTGCCCATTTTTCTGCAACAACACCATAGCACAACCACTAATAAGTGAATTACAGGAGAGAAAGGCCTTTGCTTTGTATATGCAGGAGATGTCATTTGGCTCTTCAAGTGTACGAGAAAAGAAAAGATTTAATTTTTCAGCCCCTCTCTTCCCTAGCTCTCCATCGTCCATGAGATGAAATAAACAGAGAGAAGATGTGCTTTTTGCATAAATTGGGGATGTATGATTGATAATGTGTTATCTTGTCAGCTGGAGACACCTGCATGGCAGGTATTTATGCTATCAGAAGAGCTCTAACTGGTGAAATACAGTTTGGTGCCGATAAGGGGACCCAGGAACTCATGGCCCAGCCCCATGAGGACAGGGGGATTAATGCTGATATTTCGCAGCTTGCTCTTATTAAATTCTGATTCCTTTTGTGAAGTGAAAAAAAGAAGAGGGGAAGAGTGATTGGTTTTAAGCAGATAAAAGACACAAGGGGTGGGGGTGGCCGGTAGAAACGGGGCTGATGAATGGCCAGGGTATCTCTTGGGAATAAAAGCTGAAGGTATTAAACAATTTTCTGATTGACTAGGTCTTGTCTGTCAGGCAGGGAATCAGAGTGGGGGGGAATGGGTTTGGGGAGTTCCTGAGAGTACAAAGACACAGTTATATTAAAAGCAGAGCTAAATTATACAGGTTATATGGGGAAAAAGCCAATTTCCTTCATTTGCTGGAATTCTTAAACATGCAGCACTACTGATGTTCAGGCATTCAGCTCCAGCCCACCCTACTGCCATCAGCTTCTGCTTAATGCCCTTGGCAGGGCCTCCTGCTAAACACAGTGACCAAGCTCTTGAAAATACTCATATTTAGGATAAGGCTTGCTCCAGGCAGGCAGCATGCACCAGGTTATGCATGTTTTTTCACCATCCAACCAGAAAGAGTGGCCACCACTGCTGGGCATGCCGAGACAGTCGCTGCTTGCTCCAGCCTGGAATGCCATGAAAAAACAGAAGCAAGGCAAAATGATGTGCAGGGAGTCCCCAGCTGCAGTACGAGGGGAAGCAGGGGAGCACTGGCAGAGCAGGTGGGGGGAGCCTTGGGCTGGAGGAGCCAGCATGGTTTCCATTCCTGAGCATTTAAAGGATTAAACCCTTAGGTCTTTGCTCGTACTTGTATCTTAGAAAATAATAATTTGCAACATTCATGAAAAAAAAAAAAGCCTTAACAACTTCAGCTGAGCTCTGGTAATACTTTGCATATTCTGTGGGCATTCCTCTAGGGCTGGGGAAGCAGTAACAAAAAAAGCTGAGAAGGAATGATCCCATACACCGCAATCATCAGTGAGGAAACATGCCACACTGAGCACATGCACTGTGTGCAGAGAGGGTTTCTATCAGCTGCAACCAGAACCAAACCGTGCAAACACAAAAAGGCTCTGAGAATGTTACAGCAAGAAAGATACAGCAACACTCTTTCATAGGATGGGAAGGTTTGTGATGCAGACACAGATGGATCCTTTCGGTTATATGATTCTGTTTGTGGTTCTCTGGGCATGTATTATTAATATGCTACAGAGTTTTAATTAGAGCTGAGAGATTCATTCATTGTGAATAATTTATCTGATTAATTTTGCCTTGCTTCTGTTCATGAATTGTCCATAAGCAGTTTGTAATTTTCTCAAATTTATTTGTCATTTGCAATTATTTGCTGACTTGTCTCAGTAAATAATTTTCAGCATATTGTTTGTCCACAAACTGTCACTGGATAGTCAATATTCAAAATCAAAGCTGAGTTAGATACACTTTTGTTAAATATATGCAGTAAATCCCATTGGATGTTTCTGTTTTCTGACTAACCTTTAGGATCAGGCTTCCATAGAGAATACTACTTTTTATGAGTTCAAATTTTGCTTCCTGCAAATAGTCTCTAATATTTACATAAAATTCACTGTTCCCATGAACATTCCTGCCAGTCAATATATTCACTACAATACACACAGAAGAGACCACAAAAAGAGTGTTTTATACTTGAGGCAAATAGTTCTTTTGTTACGCAGTGCCCCAATCTTTTCCTGGGAGACCTGACTGAACATTTGTTTAGTTTTGGGGTATTTTTTTTTTCCTTTCCTGGTTTGTTTTGCTTTTCCAGCTCTCCTGGTCAGGCTTTATGCTCTCCCTAAGTCACTCCCTCATGCAAACCGTGCTGCATACTAAACACCTTGTCTTTGTGTGCTGCCTTTGCCAGCCTGTCTCAGAAGTGTCCACTGAGCACAGGGATAATCACCATCCAACCAGAAAGAGTGGCCACCACTGCTGGGCATGCCGAGACAGTCGCTGCTTGCTCCAGCCTGGAATGCCATGAAAAAACTTGAGGCTGTACAGAAAGTGCTGTGCAGCCAGGATCACTCACACGGATGACCCCCACTCCACGGTACCAGGAGAAGCTTGCCTGCTCCACGTGGGATCCTTCTTTTGATGAAACAAAATACACTGTTTGGCAATGAAGAGAGAGGTTTCTCAGCTTGCAGTGCTCAAAAACCAGTGTGAATAGTAAAAGGCATCTTTGCATAATTATTAAGTATCTTCCACTTAGTAGTTTTGGGTTATTGGTTTGTGGCAGGGAGCTATGGAGAAACATCATTGTCATCTGTCAACATTCAGCAGGAGTTGCTTATTTTAAAGTCAAGTTCAGGCCATGAAGACTCACACATTACAGTGTTCCAGAGCAGCTGGAAAGTGAGTAGTGCTGTGACAGTTCTGTGGATGCTCTTAGCCAGCATGCATTCTTACATGGGCTTGTAAACACGTACAGTCATGACATAATCAGGGATAGCACAGACAGAAGTGACCATCTGTGTCACTTAGTCCAGCACAAGTGGAGCCAGGACCATATCATTCCCTTCAGCATTTTTTCCTACAGCCTAGTCCTGACTGGTTTTAACTATTGCCAGCTGTGAGAGTCCTACTTTATCTTTTCAGGACTTCACATATTTCAGCTCTCAGTATCTAAGTTCTCCCAGGCAGTTCCCATCTTTTCTTTCCTTTTCCTTAAAATTGCACATTTCTCAGTGCAATTGTATAGCTTTTATTTATTACATCTAGGGGTGGAAGAACCCGACAAACCTGTGCTTTTCAGGTTGATTGAGGGTTTCATACCACTTTCTAGCTCATCATACCAACACCTTCCCTGTTTCCATTTGACCCGTGTGTCCCCTTTAAATCCTCAAAACCTCCAATCCAAGTCCTATCAAGGTCAGTGCCAAAAACCTCTGGTGGGCCTCAAACACAACTTTAATAGTCACAACTCACACATCTAAGACCTCAACAAGCCAAGCACTGCTGTTTCCTTTGCCCCTCAAATTCATCTCCCAACCATCTGGCTGCTTCTACTGCTCAAATCTGAATTTTTTTTTCCCCAAAATATTTTTTTTTTCCTATGATATTCTTCTGCCTTGGAGAGTAGAATGCACAGGGAATGCCACTGCTGTGCTCTGGATTCACTATTTGCATTTTCCAGGGTTTTAGCATTCTATAGAGCTTTGTGGACACATGCAGTATGAACATCCTGTAAGGTTTTGTAGACATTCTTTAGTAACACACAATGGAATCTGTGTAGATGCATTATTAATACCCTCTTAGCTGGCAGGAGGATGGCGATATTTTCTTATGAGAAATGTAATTGTTTAATATCAAACAGTATTATTTCAAAGATTTAATTGTATAATTGGGGTCAGTAATCACTCGATCGTCCTCAGAGCAAGAGGAACTAGCAGGGTAAAAGATTTATTGTCCTGACAATAGAGAGCAAATTTTAATATTTCTGAAAAATTGAGAACTATTAATCCTGGCATGTGTTACTCTCAAACACAGTGAACTGATAAAACTTTGATCTAATTTTCTCTTTGAAGGGGGCATTGGTGGGGGTGTGGGGAAGACTGTTAACTGGATGTGGCCTTGCGCTGGAAGCACGGCGGAGCACAAAGGCGAGGCACATCCCGCTTCACAGCAGCTCCCAGACTGTGCACCAGGCAGCTACTGAGAGAACAAACTGTTCCAGTCCCACTGTGCTGCAAGGGGAGGGAAGACAGAAGTGGTTTCCATGGCCACAGGCAGCTTGGTGGTCATCTCTCGAAGGGATGCTATTTGCATTTTGCACCCAGTGTGCGCACACTTGTCTGTTTCTGGGACTTCCCAGCAATATTTGCAATACAGATCAAGTAATACACGTGCCAGCGGATGATGAGGTGCATACATGCCAGTTGCATCAAACATATGGTAATTTGTCTGTGTGAAGCTTATGAACTCTGTTTGATACAGGGAGCTTGAGTATTAGTAGAAACTTCAAGCTTTGTTTTAATGAGAGGCTCTGAAACCTTCTCTGATTTGTTTGGTTTTGGGCTTTTCTGTATCTAAGGCAAACTAAAATTCATAGAAGGTGACAATGATATTTTAAAAAAAAAGAAAGAAAAGCCTGTTAAATTTTCCCGGTGTCCTCAAAAGGCGCACTAAAGCAAAGCACAAAAGGAAAAAGAGCATCAGAACTGGTGAAGCAGCAATGGCATCTGAAGCAGCAGAGATGACCAATTATTATAAAAGCAAGAGTATTTCCCTATACACTCAGAGAGGAAGGCTTTCTGTGGAAACAGGCTGCACAGCTTCTGTGATGTGCACAGGCTCACAGTGCCCTTGGATGCCAGCAGGAAGAGGGAGTGGAGCATGTGTTGCAATATATAACTAATTATATGGCAGTGCTGGTAAAGGGCAAGAGTTTCTGAGATGTTGAATGCACAGAGTTGTGTATAACTTTGCTTTAAGTGACACAGGCCCCTGCAGGAGGGGTCTGTGAACCCCTCCCTTCTTCAAAGCCAGAGCTCTGGTAAAAGGTGGGCTTTGGCTTTGGGGCAGTGAGGATTTGGTCCAGGGCTTGGGGCAGTCAAAGCATAAAGACCAGTTTCTGTGGAGAGAACAGGAAGTACACCACACAGGGCGAGGGCAGGACAAATGGATAAGGCAAATAGCCACTGCAGGACAAAAGAAGCTTATAAATATATGGACCCTGCATGCCTGGACACAGCTGCAGCAGCCTGGCATGGAACCACCTAGAAACTCTATCAAGGCTATACAACAGAGATGAAAGTGCAGATACCAGCTTGTAGATGCAGATGGGCTGCTTAGCTTTTTACAGATGTGGGCATTGCATTTGCAGCTGAGCCCTGAGATCTGCTAATGAGAAAGACTATCTGAGAGGCTGAATATAATGAATTTATGGTAGTGATCCCTAGGCAGTATGTGGTTTTCAGACATTTAAAAGAAAGAGCTGTCCCTGTTAACAATGTTTTAGTAACTCTTTGCTTTTAGAATATTCTCCAAACAAACTCAGGAGCAGAAACAACCTCTTTCTCTTAGGTTAACATTCTCTTTCCCAGTTCCTTTGGCCAGGTGTGCGGGGATAGTCAAGATTCAGACCTGTGCCTGAATTGGTCTTGACATCCAAAATCCAGTGATGAGATGCCAAATTCTCACTGTCAGTGAGAACCTAGGAACACTCTCAGTTCTATCAAGGAGTCTTTGCTAATCACTTCTGGATATGACATTTTTAATGGTTTGGATCGGTTATGGAGAAACACAAGACTTTAGATGCAAGAATTTGAGCTGTCTATATCTGCTTAATGTATCCAGCCAGGCTGGCTAGATGTGACAGCCATATCTTATTCTGAAAGGCAGAAGTGCAGTTTTGCCCAGCTTGAATGACAAAAAAATAGTTGCCTTTGCATACAAGACATTTTGATGTGGGGGAAGACATCTGGGTCATATTAAAGAAATAAAATTAAAAAAAAAAAAATTCTTTTCAAATTCCTTGTGCACTGTATATGACATGTATTTTATGTATTTTTGCTTCCTAAAGATTATAGGAAAAGAGATACAGGATATTTAATGAGAGAGAAACTAACATTTTCAAGGTAGGTTTTTGGAGCCCAGAAGGACATGCTTACTAAGTCTGCCTCTATGATCCCAAAATCATGTTCTTCTGTGTACAATCTGTCCTGTGGCCCATTAAGTCATAAGCTGAGACTTGCTGCTAAAAGCCATCAGCTCCTGCAAAATGCTGCTCTGACAGTTCAGCCTGGAGGTCTCAGTGCTCTTTCTTCAAGCAATGCTGCAATTTACAGCTTTCCCTGTGTACAATGACTGCCATTCTCTGCTTTACTGAAATAGCTTTCTCTGGCCCACGCCAAAGGGTGTGTTATTAGACCAGTAACTCACTCCTGAACACAGTGATCCAGGTATGGCAATCCCCAAGCACTTGCTGAAAAAAAAAAGGAAAAAAAAAAAAAGAGCAGCAGTGAAACTCAGAAATTACTCCTCCCCTCATTCCTTTCCAAATGTGTGAATGCTGGATCCAAGCCAAGACCAGCAACAGAGAACAGGAGGAAATATCCCTTTGCTGTGTTATCTGAAAGGAAAACAACTAGCAAGGCATGCCAAGGCTACAAATTGACAGTGGAATCCGATGCTGTTAAAAACACAGGTTGCAGCAGGACAGATGGTGGGTTTATGCAGTGCCCTGCATTGAGGAGAGAGGTTCATGGTGCAGCAGGGATTCTTCAGTGGGCTCAGGCCAACTTAGCCCCAGCAGAGCTCTGGTTTCAAGGAAATCTGTTTCACCATCATTGACAGCATGTGGCTGCCACCTCCTGTTTCTGCTTTGATGATATTGGCTCCTCTAGCAGGCACAGGAGACATGTTTTATTCCTCTGCTTATCTCAGAGTCTCCCATTAAGACCAGGTAATTCCCCTTAAGTAATTCCTCCTCACTTTGCATGTGTATGCATCATTTCTGTGTCCACGACTGGTGTGTGCACCTGTGTATGAACCCACTGAGGTCGTCTGCACACACACACACACACACACAGTGTTTATAACAAATTAACTCTATTATTCAGCTGGATTAAATGTGCACACCCTAGGCAGCAAAGTATCTCTGTCCTCTTGCCACATAGAGACTCTGACACCTAGAGGGTAAGTGGGATGTGGAATAATATCACCAGAGAGTTTTGAAGAGGCAGAAGAGATTACAGGCCATTAGGCTTAAATATTTTCTCTAGAGCTCTAAACCATCACTATGGCTCTTTTTTGATTCTAGGAAAAAAAAAAAAGTCTATTACAAATTGTTATCAATGTACCAGCATCTCCTGTATTTGAATTGTGGAGGGTTCTTCCTAACAGCTCCCTGGTCCCCAGCCATAAATACAGCATTCTTTCCCTTGCTCCCTGCTGGCCATGAGGGCATTTCACCTTGCTCGTAGGAGCTCAATAAGATGCAAAATATGACAAGCTGGTGGAAAAGAGAAATAGACACATATTTCATTACCGAAAGGGGAACAAAAAGAGGGCTGCAGCAAAGCTGGATAATGAATAGATTTAAAATGCTTCTGTCTAGTGCTAGTGTTCCCTTTTATGCCTACACGGGTTTCTCAGAATGAGATGGGAGGTAAGGAGGAAAGGAAAAGCAATGTGTACACTCTGTGGAAGGACCAAAATTCCAACACGGTGATCAAACCACTCAGGCAACTCTGTCGACATAGCAGAAAAACAGGGAGAAAGAGAAATGGGGAGGGAGAGGAGGGGGAAAGTCAGGACTAATGGCATCTTCGAAGCAGAACAGCATAGAAAAGAGATGAGAAACATCACAGGAGAGAAATGACTAGCTGAGGAATAAATGTATTAAAAGAGCAGATTTATAGTCTAAGTGGTCACACAGGTCTCCTGCGGGCTTGATAGTAGAGTAAACTTGTCATGGATACAGACTGGTTCTATGGCAAGGCAATCCGTGGGAAAAAGCTTTGCTAATCCATCCAGGCAGTGCTCTCTGTGAGCTCCAGGATGCTTTCCCCAGCACCAACCCACCACAAAGTACAACGGAGGCCAGTGAGGACCCTGCTCGCCCTGCAGGAGCAATAATGCAGGGAAAGCTACCTGGAGACACAGAAGCAGCATGTGTGTGCTGCCTTGCTTGCCAGGCAGGGCTGCATGTCCTTCAGCTCTGAGTCATGTGTGTCTGACACAGCTGGATGCAGCGGCCTGACTTCACAAAGTGCCATCCAATTTCCCTCCAAAATCTTTCCTCTTCTTGCTGCTGTGTTTTATTGCTGCTGCTCCTAACAACTGTGTGCCAAACATTTAGAGTTATGCCCTCACTTGCAGCCACTGCAACACAATTTATTCAGCTCACCAGTAATCCTGAAGCTGGCCTAGCTTGTAGTTTGATTTGCACAAAGCCCAGGACATACAGTTCCCAGTAAATTCTTAATCCACAAACTGGTTTCAAACCCAGCAGGATAACTAATCAGGGCTGTCACCAACCCTCCTGCCTCCTCCCCAGAAAGCCTGGAGTCAGCTCTGATACTCCCAAGTTAGTTTTAGTCTGGGCTATTTCCTGCCTGAACACAATGCACCAGCGTGCTTGCCGAAAGCTGTCACCTCAGGCATGGAAACCAATTCTCCGTGCTATCTGCACAGGTTTGGTCATGGGATAATGAAAGCTTGAATTCAAAACCCACCGAGGCTATTATAGCTATAAAGAGGGAAGGAGGGAGAGCTCAGGAGAAGAAGACAGACACAGAAGTCTATTTCTGACTGCAGGTGCATAACAGGGAAACAGTCTTAAATACTCTGGCATCTGAGAAGGGAATACTGTCTCTCTCTATTGCTAAGCCACTAGGGACATGCTATTTGAGCTTTGCCATTTCCACTTAAAAACAAGGACTACCTCTAGCACCTGAAGCGTGAATCACATGCAGCTGTTTGATGATCCAAAAGAGAAGAAATGAGAATGCACTCGATGTAGTTGTATTAATTGCACAGGTACATCATGGTGTGCATAGTGTGCATGTGGAACTCACTGTTTCCTGGGAGAAATAGAGCAAGGATTGAAACTCACTGCTTTCTGTGCTATTCTCATATGAGAATTTTCAAAATAATAGTAATAATAATAATAATATTCATCATCATCATCATCATCATCATCATCATCATCATCATCATCATCATCATCCTTATAGAAGTGACTTTTGTTGTAATAAAAGAACCAGGGAAATTATTCTTACTCTTCTCAAACTTTCCCTACCAGATCTTTGCATGCTAACAGGGATTTTAAATTGTTGATTCTGACCATCCAACTCCTACCTTGTGGCACTGTCACAGCTTGCTCATCCCAACACAAACCAGAGGGTACAATGAAGATGGCACAATATTTTTACGAGTGCACATATTCTCCTTTTGGATATGAAGACAGATCTCTCTGTCACCCCAGACTGGATCCACATTTATGTGACAGATTGGTCCTGTGATGCAGGACTCCAAAGGGAAAGGGCAGGAGGTTCAAAACACACACATACAAGTGGCAGCACCACTGTAAGGAAGCACAGGGGAGGGAGCAGGGGACAGGCTGACAGAACACTATATGTTCTTATCTCTCCATGACTCCAGCAACCTACTATATCCTGAGAGAACACCACATGGCCTTGAAACGTGCAGGGAGCTGCAGTACCTCCCCAGCTGTGCCCATGTTGCTGTGATAAAGCACCTGCTGCTGGCCAGGAGAAAACTTTCTACTGACTTGCCCATCAGGCATCCCCGCTCTCGTGGAGCTCACTGGGAGTCATGATGCAGAAGGTGTCACCAGAAGCAAGATGGGGCCAACCAGCTGATAGGTTGTACTGTGTTTTCCAGCAAAGAAACATCACCTAAATCAGTGGGTGATTTCAGAAACTCAGCAGTAGTGGCAGCACTTGCTGAGATCATCAGAGCTCTCTGAATGGAGCTGTTTTCTCCAAAAAGTAGGAGCATAGTTATCTCCACAATAAAAAAGTGGCATGGTGACATATCACCTCATTTCAGCTTCAAGCAGCAGTCTCACCAATAAAAAAAAAGTGTGAATTCCTTCACTCTGTGCCTGATCATGCACAGAATTTGTGTTCCATTGTCCCTCTAAGGGGCACTTCACAGAGTAGGCCAAACTGTCCTGGCAGCAGAAGTAGAGAAATCCAAGCTTATTCACTTTTACCAGAGGAATTTCAGTGAATGATTATTTAAGAATGTGTAACATTGAGGAACCAACAGAGAATAGTCTGTAATTTTCTAGGCACTGTCCAAGCACTGAGCAAGAAACAGCTGCTGTTTAAGTGCCCACACTTTAGTAGCTAGACCTGACACTGGTGCAGTGAGTTATAGACATATTACATTTTAGGTGCTTGTGTTTTCTTGCTTTGTTTCTGTGATATCTCCATGCCTTGTGGTAGAGTATTTGCATTCTTAATGCTCCTGTAAGGCAGATGCCATTGCTGTATCTCAATGGTGACCTTGGGCAGTAGGGGACTAAATGACCTGACCCACATCCCACAGGCTGTATCTGACAGCAGGAAATCCAACCTTCCTCTCTCGAATGCCAGCCTCACAATTGCCATCCCTTCATTCTGTTCTTCTACCTCTCCTCTAGTTTATACAGAACAATCAGGCAGTCAACATCCTTTGTGAAAAGTGGGAGTTTTCCTCCTGCTATGTCCATTCTTCCCAGTGCATATAGTATTTACCTTCAAGATCCAAGCCCCTTGGAACACACACACTCCTCATCTGATACCTGCACAATGTTGGAGGATTGTTCTGATGCCTTTACTTTGTCTTGTTGTCCAGTTAAAGAAAATTTGAAAACAGAGAGGTAAAAGTGCACCTAAGCAATAATAGTAATCCTAGGAAAAGATGAGGCCCTGCAAAGCAGGATGCTTCTTTCAGGGCTGCTCATTAAGGGAACTGTTCCTTGTATTTATAGTCACTTTGAACACATCCCCCAGTGCTTTTTCTCTGCCTTCTGCTCACCATGGGGGCTGAGCCTCTGCTGACTTTTCTTCCTAACTTCCTGGGCTGGTGGACTCTGTAAAGGTGGGTTGGCATTTTTAGTTCCTAGGTTTGACACCTCAGATCATATGAGAGGAAAAAAAGGCCTTAGCCCACAAGAGGAGACTGTCCAGTGCACATCCCACAAGAAGGTGAGACATCAGAAAGGCCAGAACAGGCTCACATAACTCTTGTTACACAAACAACCACCATCTTTCATAAAAGGCATTAGAGCTCAGCCTTCCCTCATGAATCACAGGAGAGTGAGGGGGAGTTATGCCATCGACCTCAGTTCCCAGTGAAATGGATTTACCCAGGCAGCTCAAGCCCTCTTCACATCTTTAATAAAGCCATTCCCGTCTACCTGCCTGAAAAAAAATTTCTTCCTAACAGTCTCTTTGGTCAAAGGTCCCAGCTGAAGCCATTGGTTTTGTTTTCAGTATGCACCTCACACTTAAGCTGCTTTATGTTCCTTTGCACTGTGCAATGGAACAGTTCTTGATGAACAACAGCTTCCAGAATGATGCCCCCCTCCTTCCCTGTCACTAAAACTCAGAGATGGAACAAACCCTCAAGAGCCACTGGGATTGATGGGCCGTTGGCAGCACCCACATCTTTTCTTAATGCTGCCTTCATCTCATGCAGGACCAGGCTGCAGTGGGTGGCACCCATTTGCCTACATTTGCCCTAGCTCCCATGAGTATAGGCCTTTTTAGATTAACTCCTGGGGAGAAGCACAGGATTTGTACAGCCTCTGTGTCCCTGCACAGTATCAAATTCACATTCCATGCCTGCATCACTCACACCTACTTCCACACAGCTGCCCCTTCCCACACCCTCGTATACCACCACATGTACACATCCTCTCACAAATTCAGGTTTGCTGCCATGTGACCATAAGCACATTTTGCTTTCTGGTTCCTCCTGTGTGAATGTCTCTCCTCCACTCCCTTTGCACAGGTCCCCAGGAGGCACACTAATACCATCATGCTAGCTGAAGACTCAAGCTCACCCTTGAGCCTGAACACTTCGTTTACTGTCCTCACCTTCAGGAGCCTTACAGTATTGCTCAGGCTTGGTCTGCGTTGTGCTGCCACTGAGAGAGAAGGAATCAGTCTAGGCTGAGAGAAAAAGAGAGATGGTTCCAACCTAAACTCTGCCCAGACAGACAGAGATAGGTGATGGCCATGTCTGAGCTCCTGCTGAGGCACAGAGCACAAAGACACACAAAGACAAGGATTGATGGAATGAAAATGATGCTTGCACATCTCTTGAACACTGCTATACCTCCTTTGCTAATAAATATGAATTTACTGAGGCTCCTGCTGAATGTCACTTGTCTTTAAATGTCTCTTGACAATACTCAATCTCCCATCTCTCATGGTTAGGTAGGAGTGATGAACAAGGAGACAGTAATCTCTGTTCCAGCCCTACAGTGTACTGTAAGAGGAAAACAGATGGTTTAATATATTCTCTGTCTTCCTCTTTTCAACAAATCCTGGTACCTGCAGAAGTGCTAATCACCCAGAGCTCCAGGGGGTAAATTTTTGCCCTGCCCAGATAAATAGTTCCCATCCCATATTTTCCACTATCCTCACACTGTTCATCTTGATTCCCTCCCCTGAAGAGACCAATTTCAGAGAGTAAGGAGAAGAATGAGCTTCTGCTGCCATTTTTGCATTGGGTTTTTTCAATGAACTAGTCAGAAAGTACGAGTCCCCTTGCACAGGTCCACCCTGACTAACTTAAACAGAATCAGGTAGACTCCCCTCATTGTCACATGTACCAGTTCTTCCCATGTGATGCTGCTCTACGACATGCAGTCTGTCACAGCAAACAGCACATGCTGACACAGCTCTTCCCAGCCAAACCACAGAACCACAGTGACAACAAAATTACACAACAGCCTGGTCACTAAATTACCCAGCAGCTATGAGACAAGCCTTCTGAATTGCCTTGTTATTATTTCCCTAATACAGTCTGCTGTAGCATCTGGCGGTGCGGTGTGTTTCAGGGCTAAGCACGCAATAAAATTGTGTGATTAGATAGTTAACTGTCTTGTGATAACAAGGTAGGGATTTGCAACCAGCTAGAAAAGGAGAGATTCTTTCTAACAGAGCCCAACCCAGCCAGGAAAGCTCAGGCTCCAGACTGAAATACACATGATTATTCCCTTTAATAGAAAATCCCCATGTGAGATTTCACTGGTGGGTGAGAAGGGAGGCATAAGGATTAGGGCTGTTTTTGTTTTGGTTTTTTTTTTTCTCTTTTCTTTTCCAGTGTTAATTCCCCCCTACTGGCTGGTCAGCAGAGAGCAGTGATTACCTCTGTCAGCAAGAATGGGGAGGGCAGCTTACTGTGGTTAGTCCTCCGGGGAGAATTGCTGGGTTGCTTTTCTGCTACTGTCTGTGCAAACAAGACACAAAAATGGTGGTTCCTACCCTGAGGAACAGCTCACACTTAATAGGTCAGGCTGTCCCACACACAAATTCCTGAGAGCCAGATTCTCCAGAGATGGGCCCCAACACTGTGTGATTTGAGCCTGGATGAGGCCATAAGACCCTTTCACTCGTAACCATCTCCAATCACAGCTTAGTACTCTCACCTGGTATTTCTCTCCAAACACCTGTGGATTTTGGTTTTCACATTTTATTGAGGCAGCCCTTTGATTTCCCTCCCAGTCCCCTTCCCCAGCTCTGTTAACCAAACAGGTAGGCAAAGCACACGCAGTCATTTGCAGTTATTCCATATGCAGCTCGGGGACAGCTCTGACCTTTTCCTGTTTGTGTACAGCCTGTTTGCATGTGTCCAGCAAAACATATTCCCTTGCACCTCATACACACACATACACTATAGTTTTTACTTTGTTCTCCTTCTGCATCACCCTGCCATGACTTGTGAAACTGAACACATCCTTTGTATCAGGAGAGGTTTTCTAAACCTTGGCTAGCTGGGAATGCAAGGAAACTGGTTTGAATCTTCAAATTCAGACATTTTCTTCCACTCACATGCTCAGAACTCTCAGACCCTGTTACATCTTTGATAAGCTAAGTCCCAATCTTAGACACTCTGCTCCCTTGGCATCGGGGTACCTCGGTGTTTTTATCTACTCCAAGCAGCCCTATTTCACATCCTTCCCAGCAGAGAGATGCTCATGTCAGATCTCCACAGCAGACCTACCATGGGACAGCTCCAAACAAGCAGTGGGCAGATTATTCATTACATACAATTTATTTAGCAGATTCTGTCTTCTTTTTTTTCCCCCTGCTGATAGATGGTCTATGAACAAACTTTTATGCATTTATTATTGTTTATTATTTATTTATGCAAAATTGTTCAATGAATATTTTACATGGGCAAATTTCAGTCTGGGTGTTTGTAATGAGCTTTCATTCGATTAGAGAATTCTGAATATTCATAATGTCTAATTGGCCATCTCAGTCACATGGTATTTTTTTCTGTCCCCTTACTAGAAGACTTAACTTTGATTAACTACTTCCATCCCAAGGAAATGTCTTTCCTGGACTATCAGAGGGCACACACCAGCACCTGGAGAGCAGTACATGATGGGAAAGCCTTGAAGTCTGTGGATCTGTGGTGCCATTTGGAGCTGTTACTCTTTTCTGAAAGCAAGCTCCAGCTCTCCTGTTCTAATTCTTTAGTGTGGGGCTAGGAACCAAACTCATTCTGGCTGAACATGCAATTGAATGCAGGGACACAGACAATAAAATACTCCAACACTCCTTCCTCAACCGAAGAAATTACACGATATTAACACAAGGTAGCTTGGGTTGACTTTACCTGTGTTCAAGCCAGGAAATTTAAAAAATTATGGTTCCCACAGCAACCTTAACTCACCCATGTTGCACATATTTAATAAGGCAGAGTTAACAGCATACACATGAATATAAAATACTACTCAAGCAAATCTCAGCCATCAAATTGCATTAATATTGATTTGTTTCTTTTAATAATAGATTGTCCCATCATTGCATTCAAGAGAGCTTTTTATGAAACTATTTTTTTAAGTTAAGATTAAAAAAAGGAAAACCCAGCATATTTTATTCACGTTTGATATTTAAAAGAGGCGATATTGTTTCTCCATATGAGGAAACTGACAAATAGGTAGAATTCAGTCCTCATTTTTACTGTATTACAGTAATTTAAGCTATGGAGTTTTTAATTAAAAATTTGAAACCTAAGTGTGATGACAGCCAGAAGAGACATGATCAAATTTATTGAAAAAGATATGAGATATTAATCTCTTGCTTCACAGCCTAGGCCTCCTTTATTTCTATCACTGAGCAGAACTCAGTGCTGAGGATAAGTCGCCTCATTGATGGGTAGGATACAGTTCATTCAGGGCTATACTAGTCTCCTACCCAAATTAGCAGGATTATAATTTTTAAAAAAAAGAAATGAAAAAAAAAAAAAAACCACCATATGATTCAATAAAGGGATAACTGGTGTTCGTGCGAGTGGCTTTTTGGTACAGCTACTTGATGTCCTGCAAGGCACAAGTGAAATGAAGAGCAAAGCTGTGTGGGGATTCTAACCCTAAATGACTGGAAATGCTGCGATACAACCTGAGAACATCAGTGCTGCTGTAAATGATCACCTTTCACAACGTGTCTTTCAGAGGGTCTAAACTGGATGAAAATGAAGGGAAATTGTGCGCAGAGATTAGAACTCGGCAGACAGACACGGATAACCGGGATTGCTCTGGTGGTGCTGCAGAGCTGCTCGGGCAGTTTGTGCCACGAGAGCCCTGGGGGCTGCAGGGGAACCCTGACAGAGCAGTGCAAAGCCAGGCACTTTGCACAGCACCCTGGAAACCCTGGCAGTTCTTCCCAAAGAGTAGCTGGCACCCGGTGACCACCAATTTCAGCAGCTTTCTGACCAAGAACCATAGTGCTCACGACCCTGTGGGCCAGATCTCACTGCACTCCATGGCAGCACTCTGGAGTCACTGCAGCACACAGCTCTGTTCTTAAAATACACCCTCAGGCACAAAGAAAAATGAATAAGCACCAGGAATTCAGCTGGTTCCTTGAGAGTCGTTCAGTCAAGGGAAAAAAAAAAATATAATCTCCTTTTTCTTAGACCCTGACACCTGTCTCAGAAATGAATCATCAGAAAAATTAATAATAATAATAATAATAATAATAATAATAATAATAATAATAATAATAATAATAATAATAAAGCCAAACAGCATCCTACACTGCGTGTCTCACTTTGCTTTGTTTTTTTTTAAGATAGATAAACCCCCTTCATTTGATTCCAAAGCCCTTTTTAAAACCATCCACCCCCCTCCGCCTGTTGTTTAAAGTTTCCAGCTCCTTGCTGAAATTAACTCGCTAAATGTTCCCCGCATGGCTGGAGGCACTATCTGGTCCATCGGAGGAGCCCGGCTGCTCATTAGCGACAGGCAGGGACTCAGCTGCGCCGGCTTTGATAAGCCCGGCTCCGCTCTCACAAGTACGCCGCAAAGCAATTAAAACAGCAAAGGGCCCTTTTTTTCCCCCCCTACCATCCTTCTTCTTCTTCTTCTTCCTCCCACCCTCCCCCCCGAAGCTGAATAAAAAACGATTTGATAAATCGTTCTTTTCAGAACTAAACACTCGGGCGAAGGAAAGGGGGAGGAGGGAAAATCCACACAGGGGAGGCAAAGTCGCTGCCGGGGATGTGTTATTAGCCCGAATCCGCAGCTCGGCGGCCAGCAGGACCATCCTGGTGCTCGGGGTGGGGCAGTGGCACAGCCATGCCCCTCGCCATCCATCTCCCGCTGCTCCCAGCCCTCTGGATGCGCTCCGTGCGCGCACAGCTGCGAGCGGGATGGGTGGCAGGCGCCCAGGACTAGTGCCAGCCCGGAGTTATCATTGTACTGCCTGCCTTCAGATGCGGTGCAGGCACAGCTCAATGCCCCTCAGCATCATCTGGATTCCTTTGCCTTAAATCAGGGAAGAAAACCCTCAGGAGACTCATAAAAAACCACAGCTTGGAGGAGCCCGGCTATGCTACCGTTGTCACCATGGCAGGAGCCAGAATTGTGTGTTGGAAACAGCCCCGGGGTTTTGCTGTCTGTCTGCAGTGTACAAGCACTGCACTTTGCTTTTCTGGGACTCCCACACAGCCAACTAACCTGATTCCTGATTACAGAGAAGGAGGAAAGATGGGAAAGCCTGGGTACCACCTAGATTAGATTAAGTGATGCGCTGAAGTGAAGTGCCTACTGATTAATGTGGAACTAACACAAGACCTCCTGCAGGAAGCAGAAACAAAGATGGGACTCAGGGACTCAGGAAGAGAGGAAGGGTTGGCATGGCAATAATACAGCTCTCAGTAAGAGACCTGCTTCTGCAAACTGGGCTTGGCATTCACAGAAGGGAGCACCTGATGGCCAGGGATTGAATGGGAAGGCTTAATTGAGACTGCACTATCCAAGGACAGACATGCTAAAACATTAGCCAGTACTTAGGCTCTAGCTATGTTTTTCAATTGTATCTGTAAAATTGCTTTTATTAAATGGGATTCTGACAAGTGCTTGAATTTACAAGTCTGCTCAGCATTCAAGTACCATCACGGGGATTGGCCAGCCACCTCTGAAACTGTGTCTCTCCTTACTTAGTCTGTGATCATGGTCTGGTTGGTGAGCCAGGCTTTCCCATCCTCATTGTGGGAATTTTCTGCCATTTCCCATGGCATTAGCAACTGTGGTTTGTAGTGAGAAGAGAGACGCAAAGAAAAATGGCAATTTGGGGAAAAAAAAATCAACAAAACCAAACCAACCCCAACAAAAGAACTGCACACAAAAGCTTCCAATCAGCAGCACATAGCCACTACAATCCAAAATAAAACAACTGTAGAGCTGCAAAATCCAGCTCCTTTTCCCTTTTGTCACAAAGTCACCTGACTCACACCAGGATGCACCCTGAGTAAAGAAGGGTTAACATGCAAGGTGTTCTATACAATGTCTTCAGGGAAGACTTCTTTCTCTTGCTGTCACCTACAGAAATTCCAACGGTTCATCCATTTAGGTGACAACATCTCTGACTTAGAAAAGCAGTTTCAGAAGAGGGGAAGTATATCAGAACATCTGGGAAGTTAAGAGGGAGAGAAGCTGGGAACTGGGAGTTTCCTGGCAGCCTCAGGTGGATGCTACTGCAATGATGCATGATAAAGAGGCATGAAGAGAGAGGCAGAGGGTGTAGAGGACACAGTGCAGTTTCCAAGTGATCATCCATCACCAGTGGCTCTGCCTTCTCCCTTTCATGCCAACAGGTGATGGAGCCTCATCCATAAAACATTTCTTGGGTGTCACTAGCGGGAAGACACATTGGAGGGTTACGTTCACTCTGCATAAGAAATAACTTCCCAGATGAAGGAGAGAGCTGCCACTTTTAAACTCCCCATGCTTTCCTCCTCCCCACCTGTCCCTTCATGCTGCACCCAAGAAATCATCTGTCTCTCTCCACCTGCTTCTCCTCTCCTCAATAGCTGCTTCTGTGATCTGTATCACAGGCTCCTCTTCCATGGTTACTATTTATGTAAGTATTTTGCATATTTTATATGGTTTTGATTTTGTTTTGTAGTTCATTTTTTAATACAGGCTACCCTGCATATATGGACCTGTGGAGTCTTCTCATAATCACAAAAGGAAAATCAGTTTGCTGCATATCCAACAGCCCCTCTAGCCCCTGGCTCCTCTCAGCTCATCACTCCCTTCTCACATGCTCCTGAAACCATTCCTAATTCATAACCTGTACATTTTAACATTTCAACAAAAAGCTCCCAAACGTGCCCACTCAGTAAAACACAAGAAAAGCATAATGTCTTTGTTTAGCTTAGATAACAGGACCCTAATGACTACAAGAGTCAGGACTACAATACCTCTGAAGGCTCTGCTCCCAAAACAATTTAAACGGAAATATGTAGGAAGGGGAAAAAAAAGAAAAAAGAAAAAAAAAAAAAGAGTGTTCTAGAGGGCATATCCACTAACTAAATGATTTTTATTTAAATTTACAAACAAAAAATGGCTGAATGATTCCTTAAGTACTTTGGATTCAGGATCTGAAATATGACTCAAGTTCCACCTGATGGAATCAGCAGGTTTTCCTGTAACCTTCTGGATTTGAATGATCGTTTTGCCAAACCTCTGCATGCATCAGCAACGTCGGCAGCCTCCACAAACAGGAAAGAAGTCCTTAAGCAGCAGGGAGAGCAGAGGGGGCTGCAGAGAAGCCATGGACGAGGGAGACCACCACAAAACTGGGCTGGGGAGCCCAAATTTGGGAGAGCTGGGGATGGTGAGGATGGAAGGGGGGAAACTGCAAGACAGGGAGGGCACTGGCAGAGCTGGGTGTAATGAGTGATGTGCAGCAACTGCTTGTGGCTGGCTCCCTCATGGCACATTTTTCACTAAAACTAGAATTCAAGCATTCTTAATACCAGCTCCTGTGCCATTTATTGCCTGACTTACCAAACCTAACTCACTGCTGCAATTGCATTCCTACATCAGCAAATTGATGGTTCTGACTGCCAACCTCAGCTGTCAGCCATCCAAGTGTTTCTAGAAATGTCTTGCACTTGATGTTACGATGCTTACTTGTCTCCTGAACGAGACGTGGAGTATCTGGATAGTAGATGAAACTCACCTGCAATTAAATGCTTCTAGGAGATAAAGTGGCTGCAGAATTAGGGTGAGTGTATGTCCTGAAGATGGATATATGCTCTCTGAGCACTCTGCCTGTGTTTTGGAGGATTAAACACCATAGAACCGTGGAAAGCTAAGAATGCAAAGGGGAAGGGTGATGCAAGAGGAAACAACAGAGAAGGAAGAAGACAAAAGACAGAAAAGAATGACAGTGAGGCAGAGAAGACAACCCAAAGAAAGAAAGGCAGGTGGAATGACTGAACAAAGACATAGGAGAAGGAAAGAAAAGCTCTGTAGAGAGCCACTGAACACAGTGCCCCACCTCCAATCCCCTCCAGAGGAATAAATGCTGACCCTACTTCTTTCCTGGCTTGTCAGGGGCTGTTTGGCTGAATAAGTCCAGCCCAACAGCCCTCTCTTGCTCTCTCAGCATTAATATATTAATTTCATTATTCAATTATTTAAAACATTTCTTATGTTCTGTCTACTTCACACAGATGGAGGTGGGGTGAGCTGCTCCCTCTCTCTTTAAAGCCTGTACTGCAGGAGCCTCGAGGAATGTAGGGCACAAAGTGCTCCTCAGCACCCCCTCCTCCAGCCTGGCTCCAGCCCTTCCGTGCACCTCAGACACCTTTGTGACACTGGACACCGTGAGAGTGACCACAGCCACTGCAGTGTCCCCTGATGGCACAGGGTGCTCCGTGCCAGCCCCGCGGGCTCTCAGAGGGAAGCAGAGGCACTGGAAGCTGCTCTCCTGTCAAACCCTGCTGGCCCCTGCAGACAAGCTGCTGCCTCACAATGTGTAAAACGTGAGGCTGCAGGTTACAGAGAGACTCTTCCTCTCCGTTTGTCTATCAGCATTGGAGGGGCTAATTAGATTGTTAGTCATGATCTCTCTCTCTCAGGCTTCCAAAGTACCATAAATCTCCTTTCTTCCAGGGAAGCATTAACTTGGACTCTTGGATGGGAGACTTCCAAAGACAACTTAAGGTGCCGAAGGCAGCCGGGTTCATGAGTGAGAGGCTGCCATTCCTTCTGCAACATCATTAGGCCCCGTGTCCCAAAGGGATGCTGAGAAGGGCCATCTGCAAAGCACAGTCCTTGACCATTTGCAATTACAAGAGAGTCAGTGGGTGTTACACAGCACTGCCCCACAAAGAACACTACTAGAATCTCATGGAGTAAAGAGGAAAGATCCCTGCTGAATCACCTAGCCAACCCCTGCTACCCAAAAGCATCAGCCACATTAAAATCATCCATGAAAGCTCTTTGTCCAACCTATTCTGAACTCACAGCAGTGCAGGGTCCATGTGCCCTCAGGCCCTCTCCTCCATTATGCCATAAGAATATCTGAAAATAACTGTTCCCACATGGTACTTTTCCTCCTCTACCCCCATGCACACCCAGGAAACTGCTTACAAGCATTGCCCTATACTCTCAACTCATAATTTGGACTCCCATCAGAATTTGTGCTATGTCACTGTCAGTTTTCAAGGGAGGCTACCTCATTAAAGGTATCTCACACACAAAGAGATTCCTCTGTCCTCTATTTTACTAACAGTCCTTGTTTCCCACAGTTTACGAAACAGCCAGGCCTGCCTGCTGCTCTGTGCTGCCTGGCGTGGGCTGCTTGTTAAGTGGCACTAAGGAACAGGAAATTCAGCTGGTCCTGACTGGTACCATCAGTGAGGCGTTTGCCTTGGGCTTCCTGCAGCTTGTCACTAGAACTGGTGGGTGTATCCAGCCCCCAAAATCCTCATTTGAGGCAGAGCTAGGTAAGGATTTTCAGGGAATCAACCAGATTTTTTTTTTTTTAAGTTTAGATTAGCTGAACTTTTTTTAGTTAAATATATTTTTTTTTTCCCCTGCAAGAAAGAGTTAGCTATTTGACAAGGGGTTTTGCTGTACCTTTATTGGCAACCCTTATTGTCTTCCACTCTTGTGGGAGAATTCCCTCAGTGCAATTCTATTCAGGCAATTCTTCTAGTAATCTGCATGGCTACCAGCACTAAGGCATCGGAGCAGATAAGGAGAGAGAACCTGGGGAATTCAGTCTTTTGCTCAGCCATGAGGATTTCCTGCAGTGCGTCCTCAGACTTTTGTCCAATTCTATGATAAATGCACAAATGATGGAGTGTTCAACTGTTCCCTTTATAGGAAGAGCTCCTGAGCCAACAACAACTTACTGACACAAACTGAATCTGGATAATCAGCCCCATTTGCATTCTTTCCCTCCTGATGCTAGCTAAAGCTGGGTAAACAATTCTGAATGAATCATTTATTAGCTTAATTCTACCTTCTCCAATTCATGAACTGTCCACTGGCGCTTCCCAGTTTTATTTCCTCCAGCCTATTTTCTCTTCAGAATCACTTGGGTATGAACACAACACAATTCACTGAAGTCAGCAGGATTATTTCTTTGCATAAAAGGACAATTCCTTTGCATAAAAGTAAACTTGTGGTTTAACGCTTTTGTTGAACAAGGCTTGTCTTGATGGATCTTGGTGGGTTTGTTTTTGTTTTTGTTTTTTTGTTGGTTTTTTTTTTTTCCTTTGGAAGGTATCCTTAATTTTCAACTTAGTTGTTAGCAGTTTAAATTTTACAACTATCTTTCCTGAAGACAAGAGTCATGTGGTACGTTTGCATAATCTTGAATGGAAGAAAGCAACTCCTAGAGCACTTAACATCCTAGGAAACCAACACAATTTGCAATGTGTTTTCTCAGTGCTACATTGCCAATACTGCAGTACAAAAAAAGTCAGGAGTCAGGCCCTCAAAGATAAAAATCATGAGGTTTTGTGTTTTTTCAAATAATAAATGTTTGGTTCTTTCCATTACTCCCCTTGCTTTTTAATCTTTCAGGTCCACTTCCTTCATCAAAAGCACAAGGACCAGAAGCAGCTGTTTCAATGAAAGAAAAAAAAAAATATCTTGACTTCAACAGCAAGGCTTTCACAAACACAGTGAATACAACAAGCCTCACAACAAAACATGAGTTCTGGCAACAGCTAACTAAACAATTATGCACTAATAATACAAACTAAACATTAGTTTGAAATGCTGAATTGATTGCCATGCTTCCTACAACAGTTCCAGCCAGGGAACTTCTTTCCTGAGATAATCACACAAATCAAACTCAAAAGGGCTAGAACAAAATCAGGTCCAAACTGCATGTTCAAGCCAGTGCTGAAGGAAGAATTTTGGCTTCTAAGCTCTATTTACTCCCTGTGCAGGGTTGCCCTAAACACTAACTTTTTGTCCAGGGTGCCTTTCCACTATATGATCCACAGGTACCATTTCTGTGCCAACTAGGCAAACACCTCATCCCCATTTTTAGGGTTGTCCCTCTGCTTGCTGTGACAATGCCATCCCTCTGTCACCTCAGTCTAATACACGAGCATCCAAGGCACTGCTCAAGGACAGGATTTCTCTTTCCAGTAGTGTCTAACTCATCCCCTAAGCAGTGCCCTCTCCTTTCCTTGATTGGAAAGAGCAGCAGCCAAACCCCTCTCCAGGAGCGATGCGAGCACTCCCTCTGCTGTCACACACAGGCTCCAGGCAGCTGGGCATTCCATAACCTTTGCAGTTCCCACCCACCCACAGCCAGTAGCTATTTGGCTGGCATCTGTCTCGCATGCAACACATGCTGGGAATGTCTGGCCACAGGAAACTCAAGTGATGGAGATGTTTCCAGCCCTCTTGCCCCCATCAGGCCTAGTGATTTCTAAACTGGGGGCATACATGCGTTGCTTGCACTCTGTGAAATTCAATTTATATCAGTAGACAAGAAGTCAAGTTCATGATCCCCAGAACAGGAGAGCAGATGGCTTTGTGCTTTTGATTTTTTCAAGTGGAACCATCTGGCTAATTCTCTGTGGCTTGTGTGTGTGTGTGTGTTAGCAGGGAGGTACACAGCCCGTTTCCCTGTCGAGGCTATGTCTGTAGTCACAGGGGAAGAATTTGTTACTTTGGAAGTGGGGCCTTCCCATCCCAACTTTTACAGATAGGGAAGAGGCATCAGTACAGCTGTAGTCACTAATACCAGCAAATGAGATGTGCCACAATAATGCATTTGCAAAGTTGTGGCATTTCCTTATTTTCCCTCAAATCCAAAGCCTGCTAAGGCAATTCTCATGCATCTACCTGACAGATCACAAGTCAGGAGATCTGACCCAACTTATCACAAAGGTTTGAGAAAGAGTGCACAACCCTCTGGCCAGCATCCTTTCTCTTCCCTCCTTAAAGCCTCTATACCCTGTTCCCCCACCTTTCAGTCACCCAGGTATCCAAGTACCCATACTCCCACCTTTTCATGCACACAACACTCTTGGAGAGCTCGGGCAGTGCTGGACCTCCTGTTCTACAAATGGGCTCGAAGCCCAGACAGAGTTCTGTGTATCAGATGGGAAATACATGACAGAACAAAGCCTCGTGCTACCGAGCTTAACTCCCTCATACAAGAGATGGCAAACATTTTCATAGTCTGCTGCCAAGTTTGTCTAAAGTGAACCAACAAGCAAGCTTTGAAGGTTATTATCACATTTTCCAGCCCAGGTCTCAGTGAAAGCTCCACTTGGCATTGGTAACAATGGTCTGCCAGTGCTGCTCTTCCCACGGGGCCAACATTACCCTTGTGACAGAAAGTTCCTGAGCTATCTTCCAACTTGAGGCGGGATGCTGCAGTGGCCTCTGAAAGTCTCCTATCAGTTCACTAGACCAGAATATATTTCTGCATCATACCTGCTCTAACATAGCATTTCCACACCACAGCCACATCACCTTGCTGGACGAGGAGGAAATGTACAGAGACTGCCCTATGCAGGGCCTGTGTTTCTAGCCCATTAAACCATCTTCTGGGATTGCTCTTCTCACTGTGTCTACATTCAGGTTCTATGAGCCTTGGGGATCCTGCTTCCCACTGCAGGCAGATTCAGGCTCATCCTACCCATCACAGTGTGGCTTGTGCAGCTTCCTGCCGGCAGAAGGGAAGTCTCTTGGCAGCCCTACTCATGGAATGCAGACAGCAGTATCCTCAGTGGCTGCTCAGAGTATCACCAGCAAGATTCTCCTGCCGGATGAGCAGTATACCCTGCAACAGAAAAAATGTCTCCCTTGCTTCATCCCACCTTACTGGCCCTGGAGCAGTCAAATTCCGTCTTGGAAGCAGAGCTTCCCACAGCAGACAGGCAGTCAGCTGCCCATGCAGGACTGTTCTCTGAGAGACACCCATGCCTGGGGCCAGCACATCTCTCTGGCACAGAGGGGACAGTGGGTGCAGCACTTGGGACTCACTCTGGCACCCACAACCAAAAGCAGGGCCGGGGAACCCAGTCCCAGGTGGATGAGCAGTCAGAGAGAAGCATTGTGCACTGGATTGGATTGAGGAGAGTGCAGGATGTGTGTAACTATGCTGCTCTCTGTTGGCTGTAGCACAGGGAACAGATACGGCTTCAAATGCTGCTCTTACTTGAATTCAAGTGGATCCTTGAAGGGGCTTTGCAGAACAAACCGGGTTTTGGGAATATTTTTTTGCAGCTTCCTACATTATAACAAGAAGAGGTCAAGACTGAAAGTGCATTAATTTTATCCTCTCTGCTGGGCAATGAAAATTCAGCTATGGGTGCCTATGAAACAATTCACAATCAAATGCAAGCAAGGAAAAAGGAATCCAGACCACATGATTTCCAATCCCCTAACACAACTAGCTGTTCCTCCTCATTCCTTTATCTTTCCTTTTCCATTTCCCCAGGCAATTTCCACATCCTTGCTCTTTGGCTTTCCTTGTCAGAGCTTACAGCAAAATGTTTCTGCTTAGCAATACTCTGCCTGAAGCAAATGGGGAGCACAAGGGATGAGAAAGCTGATTGGGAATGTGCTGAACTAATGATGGTCAGAGTCCAGGACAGAAAAAAAAAGGAAGCGAATGCAGTCCCTCAGTGCTAAAAACTATTAAAAATGGTGGTTTAATCTTTATCTACAGCATAGGTAATTTCTGACAAAGAAGCCCCTATCTCCCTAAGAGAAGTCTTACCTAGGGTGTCCATGTATGTTCAGCTGTGACTTACCAGTCCCAGATGCCATCCCACTCACATCCTGCCCTGTCCTGCTCATCTGAGTGCATGTTCCCTGATGTTTCTGGCTCCTTCTCCATGCCTTCCCCTCCAAAACTCCTACACACCTAGAGCTTTTTGTCCCAAGCTGCTTTATAGATAGATACTTTATATCTGGGTTGTTCTGTGCCCACTGGCATGTGAAGGCAGGGATGACTTTTAGAGGGGAAAACACATGTGGAGCTAGGTTCTAGTATAGTCTTGACTGGCTGGTGGTTAGGAATAGCCAGAAAGAAGGAAAATTCTTTATCAGAGAAAGATGGGGATTTTTGAGATGTGTTTTGAGGATGTTGTGAACTAAAGCAAAAATTATCAGAAAAGGCATGGAAAAGAGTATGAAAGAAAAAGATGAAAAGATGAGCAGAGACACAGATGGTGGTTTTTGTTTTCAGGGCACTGTTCAGTCTACTGTTTCATTGCCTTCCCTACATCAGAGGGAGGAAAAAGCTTTCTCAGAAGATGTTAATCAAATGTACACTTATGGTCTTGACAAGGAGCATTTTCCATGAAAGTAAGCAGTTTCCACCTCTCTCCCTCACCACCATGACTACTTCTGCAGCTGTAAAGGAGTAGGTCCAGGTGCATCCCTTATGTGTCTCATGGATCCTACTTATTTCTAGCTCAGGATCAAATACCTGCTTCCAGTGTAATCTCCCATGGTCAACACAAAGAGCTTAGAGCTTTTAAGAGAGGGGATGGAGACCCCTCAACTTTTGCAAACATCTGGATCTATTTAAATAACAGAGCCTATGAGGAAAGACAGTTCAGTTACACTCCTGGCTGTACCAAATTTCTGTGCCATGCTGGGTGCTTCCCTTACCTCTGTTTCTCTTTCAAATATAAAAATCAAGATCCTCACACTGTGAGAAAGGACATCAACAGTACCTTCGTTTTTCTGACGTTAGAAGAGCCAAGGTTCTGGCTCCTTCCACACCTCCTGCTTCAAGTGGGAAAAGGTCAGCATTGCTCTGGGAATGCTGCAAAGACAGCAGAGCATCAGTTCTCTGCTCTTCTACAAGGGCAAAGGGTAGAGAAACCCTTTCATAGAGCACTGAATGCACAGGTGTTACAGTGCATGAGGCCTGCTCAGCTTGCTGGGGACAGGGTTGTGTGTGAACGTTTCAGAGGGGTCTTCATTTTGCACTCAGCTCCAACTCTTCCGTGCAGAGAGTGGTACAGTCCCTCCTGCAGTGCTTTGCAGGATGTTGCAAAGCTCATTTTCCTGAATCACTGTAAAGTGAAATCTTCTGTCCCACACGGATATAATGGTGTCTGTGGCATGTCCAAGATGGACCTTCAGTATCGTGTGGAATGGCAGCAACTATGCCCATGTCGAGCCCAGGCTGCATCCCTCCCCCTGCGTGAGAATCTGTGGCAATGCGACCTCTATGCACAATCCAAATTTCAAACCCCACATGCACACTCCAACAACCAAAACACCCAAGGAGGACATCTGTGAACAGATGCACCAATGCTGGGAAAAACAAAAAGGAAAAAAAACAAACAAAACAAAACAAAACAAAAAAACCCAACAAAACAAAAGAACCCAAAAAAATCAAAAAAACAACAAACAAAAACCAAACCCAAAAACCAAATGAACTAACAAAAAAACTCCAAAACAAAACAACAAAAAACCCCACCAAAAACAAAAAAAAACCCACACACACAAAAAC
>VWZN01009648.1:1490367-1526573 GCA_013396955.1 Regulus satrapa
AAACAAAAAAAAACCCAAAAAAACAAACAAACAAACAAACAAACAAACAAAAAAGCGGGGGGAACCTAAAAGCAACCCACTGAAAGGCATGAAAGGCAACATCGCCCTTTGCCAGCAGATGGCAATGGCACTCCACTTTTTCATTACCGATTCCGCTCCTGGAAAAGGCCACAGAGATGCCATCTACAGAGCATTCCTGAGAAGCGAAGTCTTGAAAAAAAAAAAACGCTTCAGCTCCGCGCAACGAAAACACTTTAAAATCGTGGGAGAGTAAATAAGGCCATTTCATGTGCAGGCTCACCACCTAGAAGCCTGGACGCAATGGCAGATTTATGCTGCACAGGAAAACTCTATGATTTTCTCTTTCTCCCCCTTTTGCTTTCCCTTCATAGAGATCGAGTCTAGAATATTAAGGGAACATGGTTATTTATTTATTTATTTATGCCTTTTCAAGTTTCCTGATTAAAGAGAGAGGGTTTTCTTCTCCCCTGCACCTTCCAGTCTGTGTGGATGGGAAGCAGTAGGAATCCAGCAAGGACTAGACCATCTCAACAACAGTGTGATGGCAGCTCCTCCTTCTCCCACCTGTAAAGCCTTTCTCTTTCTCTCAGTTTTAAATGAGTCCTTGAAATGTCCTTGAGCTACAGGGACTAATAAACAGACATGTTTATACAGACTTATGCTCAGCAGTTCATCACATTTGTGTGGAACCAGCAATTCTCCCCTAATAGAGATATTCAATACAGCCCCTTCTTCTGCCCCACTGAAATAAAAAGCACCCTCAAGCTGTGGGGCTGCTAACTTTGAACTGATGGGCCATCCAGCCAAAAACAAATCCTCCAGGGCTTTAAAATCTCCTGCTGAACCAGAGCAATAATTTGAACTCAGCCCCACAACTGTGGACCCCAACCAGAGAACTTGAGGGTGCTGCAGGCAGAAAATGAAAGAGTCCTGGGTGAGACACGAAGGACTGCAGGCAGCAGACAGCTTCAATGACAGCCAGCCTGGGGCAAATCCTACTTGCAGGGTGTTGAGCCTGGCACCACAGGAGAAAAGGTGCTGGAATCTGCAAGTAAGAGGGGGGTGAAGGCATCCTCATTTGGACGGCGGAGCACAGCATCTCTGAAGTGAGTAATTATGCATGTCTGGACACTGCAGGTCCTCTAGCAGCCGTCACGGCACAGGGTCACTTAAAGATTAGGCTGTTTAATTAAAACAGGGTGTGGAGAAGATTCAGGGGAGGGCAACTTGCCCAAAGACAGCATGGACTGCGCAACCTCTCTGGGAGAGTTGCTGATTAGAGAGTAAGAGGCATCTCTGCCGCAGGGAGGGGGGACTCATCTCTGAAACTCCACAAACAGGTAGACTTCACGGTGACCTGTCTTATTAGCATGAATAAAAGTCCCATCACAGGGCTTGGATGAGCTGGACATATTTCAAGCTCCTCTCCAGCTGGCTAAGTGACTCCAAAGTGGGAGGAGAATGTCCTTGAGGTATGATTTCTCTTTCAGATATTTCCACCAGAGGCAGAAGGAAGTAAAACCACACCTACACATCTTTTCACTCGGGTTGATAATCCACCCCCTCTACAGCACAGGCAGGGAGCCACCTCCTCTACAGGTGCTATTGGAAAACATTGGCCTCCAAGTGTTATGTGTTGGCAAGTCCAAGACACCCTGAAGGAGGAGAGAGCAGCAGGGAGAGGCAGGACAAAAAAAACAAACTAGAGGAAAGACAGATTCCTCAACTACAACTTGATGTCTACCTTATCTGTGTCTGCAGGGAAAAAACTGAGCAATCCCTTCTCACTCTCCTCCTGCTTCTAAGGATCACACAATGAGAAGATAAACATGGATACAGTGAATTACTGCCAAATGGTAGAGACCAGTGCTGAGTTCAAAAGGGGAAAAGCCTATAGATCTGTAAATGCTAGAGGGCTGTGAGCCTTTCAGCCTTTACAGAAATGATTATCTTAGACCATAAAATGGTCTAAACCATTTGCTGCATCAAAGGTAGGTCACTTGAGGCAGGCCAGCCATGAGGGGGAGAGGGAAAGGGTTAATAACCAGACATATCTGAGCTTGCAGAGCTTACCTATTCATTGCTTTATCTGTCAGCAGGATGTTCTAACTGATATGGGAAATTTAACTGTTCCATAAAGAAGAACACCACAACAAATTGAAAGTGTATTTTTCCACAACAGCTTCATCTGTGCTTTCATGTGGTCACCTATCCCAGCTCTTCTAGATTTGAGTTCCCCACCAGCTCTGTTGGTGCTCTCCTTAGTTTTGCAGTCCCATGTCTCTTGCAGCCCTGAGAACCCTACTAATGCCCCCCAGGCATTAAAAACTATTCTTGTTATTCACTTTTCTTCTTTGCCTCTTCATCAGGGGACTGATTTTGCTATAAGAACCTCAGTGTAATGATGTTTTATGAAACTAAAAACTACTTTTTTTTTTTTTTAAAGTGATCTCACTGAGGTTTTTCCTACTCAGCATCACAGGGTAGCAGGCATGACTCCTTCTATACACAAAATAGAGTGCACGTCACCTTGCACAATGCTGTTTTGCATGTGTTCAGCCCCAGATCTGTGCACCCAGAAGGAGAGCTTGTCACAGTAAACTACAGCAGGAAAGCTAATCCCATGTGACAGGTAGTCTACAGCACACTGTGAGCCAGCAGCTGGCTGGCATCCTGTTCTTTCAGGGTGCTCCAGTCACAGGGCAGGGAAGCCAGGCTCACGTACCCACACAGAGAGCATTGGGATGGCAGAGCATGAAAGGGCAAAAACTTCAGAGCCTACTGCAAACACACACGGGCACACATTCGAGCAGATTACACATACACATCTTACATCCCTTGGCAAACACAACTGAGCATTGCTGTGGGCCCGTTCACAGACAGGAACCAAACAGAGCCAACAGCTAGACAGACAAACACCCTGAGACCTCAAGTAACCCAGCTGAAAACGACAAAAGCGCTAAAAATCCTTCACAAGGTACAAAAACTGTGCAAATTCACCCATGAGCTTTGTCAGACAGGAATGAAGGGGAATGTACACAGTCAGTGGCAGACAAATGTTTTTGTGTACTGCAGTTTTTGTGCAGCACAGAGCCTTATACAGCCCCTGAAATGTACACTTCCATGCAGGGGTATTTACACAAAAGCAACCTTGAACTAGAACCATAAAAAGGAGTGTTTAATGTGTTCTCCAGGCATGAACACTGCTTTGAAGCAGCAGCTCCAAGTATTGTGGCAGCAGACAAACCTGGACACAGCTGTAAGGAACACATAGACATGTCTAGGTATGAAAGAAGCAACAGAGCACTGGGGAGAAGGATGCACTCGCAGAATCACAGGGCACCATGGACAGAACATGGCCATTCTCTGCCATTTGCTGCACAGGTTTGACCCTGCATAGCAAGGAGGAGGAAAAGAGGATTCTCACTTTTTCCACCATTTCAGAATGGAAGTGCCTCCTGCAGAGACCTTTACCCACCCAACAGCACAGTGGCTGCTCTCAGTGTTGTGCAAATTATGTTATCACAGTGTCAGACTTCACAGGACTGATGGGAAAGGGCCATAAAATCAGGTAATGCAAATCAGTTAGGTTTTGCTGAAGCCACCAGAAAAATTACCAGTTGCCAGTACCTGATGCTCAGGCTCTCATGCCAGTGGTGAGTTCAGGAGTGGAGTTCAACTCACCTCCATAGTGACTCCTGCTCAATATTCTCTTCGTTTTATGCAATTTATCATGTCAGTAGTTTTATGCAACTTATTGCTACACACAGCCCTGACACTACTCAGAGCACCATGTCATCCACACATCATGCATTTTTCCTGCAAGAATGTAAAGAAAAGCCACTGATTTTCTCAGAACATTTTCATAGGGGGGGAAAAAAAAAAAATCAGGGAACACCCTTTCATTCTGCTTAAGCCATGTAGGTTATTACCATAGCAAGTTTCTTCCACAGCAAGTGAAGGCAACAGCTGCTGCAGAGATAACACAAAAAAGTAGATGGATGGACACACCAGTGAGTGTGGGTATGCATAAATGAACCAAGACAAAAGAGAAAGTCTGATCACTGCAAAGGCTCCTGCACCATCAGAGCAAACAGGAGCTTTAATCTACCAGTTAAACGGACACTGAGGCATCTCCACCAAAAGAAATGTGTCTGCAGCACAGCTGGGATTTGACCTTAAACTTCTCTCCTGTGTCTGCAGAGCACAGAAACTCTGGTTCCCTCATGCTCCTCCTACAGAACAAAATGAAGGAGGAAGAAGGGGGGGAAAAAAAAGACTGCCAAGAGGCCCTAACTCATCTCTTACTCTTGGATAAGTGCAAATTTATGCCTCTGTCTCCCTTTGAGTCTTTATTATCTCCTTAAGTGGCTAGCTTTGTACACAATTTATTATAAAAGCCTGGAATCTACAGTCAAATTACAGATCAATTGAAAACTACACAGAAAACAATTAACATCTGGCAGCGGTTTCATCTATAAAGCTGTCAGAGGCTTTGCCAACCCTGAATTCCCCTTCTGACACCCATATTTCCTCTCCCCAAACTCAGTCTCCTCTTTTGCCTCTCCCGAGTCTGTGGGAGACTGAATATTCCCTCTGCAATCCTGTGGTGGCAGATAGCTGGCTCTGTACCAGCAGGCCATGGTGTGCAGTATGAAAACCTTGAACACAGGATAACACCTCTAAAGAGATGCCTTCCATCAGGTGCTACAGAGGAAAACCAAAGCTGGGGCTACCCCACTGTTCTGGAGCTTCTGCCTCCTCTTTCCTGAGGCGGAAGGCAGGGCAAGGCCAGTAATCTTGATCTGTGTTTTGCTTCCACTGCTGACAACTAATCTACTTCTCCATTTTTCCATAAAAATTCCCAGGCATCTCTGCCCAATTCCAGCAGTAGTCCTCTGCTAGGCAGCTATGTCAAAAACATAGGAAAGAGCAAAAATGATGACAGGCAGCACCATTTGCCAAGGAGAAGCCTACCTTTCACAAGGTCTCTCAAAGCCTTTCCACTGATAATCAGGTCTCCCTTCCCCTCAGCTCTTCTTGTTCTGTGTCAGTGAGAGGACAGCAATAAGAAATGGAGATGGCCACAGGCAGCTCTCCAGGCAGTTTTCTGTGTGACTCTGCCCTTCTTTGGGGTCACTGAAAGGTGCTCTGATGGGACCAAAAGTGGAAATCAAGTGGAAAAGCACTGTAACATTTGCAGATACCCTGTTCTAAAAACTTTCCGGTCATTCATTCCTGAGGATAAAAGCTGTCTCCAGCAGCATGCGCCTCCAGCCTTGTGGCCAACATGTCATCTCCTCCCCACACAGATTCCCTGCTCTTTGATTTACTGGAGAATATGATGGAGTTGGGAGTTCAATGATGATGAAAACCCCTTTGTCCATTGTCCTTTTCTCCGTCTCTCCCTCGCCACAGACCTTCCACAGCTGATTCCTACTTCTCCATCTCTCGCCTGCACAACACAAAGACTCTGCTAGTAACAAGCACTTCCGTGGGCACTGAGGCAGGAACACTGAATCAGCAGGAAATACTGGTTTCAACAAAGAACACCTGGCTTGGCATTCCGTCGTGTGATGTGATGGGAGTAAAAGAAAAAAAGGGTATCTGCTGAGTTAATGCATCCTTCAGGTTGGAGAGCTACTCCACTTTTGAGGTACAAGCTGATGTATCTCCTGCCCAATGGGCCAAGCCCTGCTCATAATGGGGTTAAAAAGAACAAAGATGAGACCAGTGAAGGGCTGACTGCAACATTTCCAGCCACTACATTTAACCAGTACTGCTGGAGAAAAAATCTATTTTTTTCCGATCTGAGTTTTACTTTTCATCCTGGCTGAAATACTAGAGTTGATATACATATAAAGAACACTGTATCTACATAAATATGCGCTCATCATTTTTGGGGCAGAGGGGAAAACCACACTTTGAACACTTCACCCCTCCTTCCCCTTCCACCACTCTCCAGATATGCATCCATCCTTAGCAAAATGCTGACAAATTGCTGCAGAAGTGAACTCCCTGTTTAGACAGCAGAAACACTGAGCTGAGAGTGACAGGAATTGCTGCACGGGAGTAGCTCTGGAGATGCTTGTCTCATGGAAAGCTGGGGAGAGGAAATGGATGAGTGGACTGTGCAAGAAAAGCCTCCGCCCTTCAGTGAGCTAAGAACAGCTGTTGTTGATGATGATTGCTTCCTAATTAGCTTGCTCTTGTATAAGCTTGATAATTTTATGTACCTCCAGAGGAGCAGATTAGCTCTGAATTCACATTGTATCCATTTGTGAAGAGTACCCTATAAATTATTTACCTAACTCTCAGAAATATTAGATCAAGAAAACTCTTTGTATGTCTAATTATATGGCAAGAGTAACGCAGAGTAAAAATGCTTGCTGCATTTACAAGTGCACAAAAATGATAAACTACTTTTGGAAGTTACTACACATATTCCATGATGCTACAATCTGCTACAGGTTTACAGCTGTGGTCTTAATAATATTTTTCCAAATCAGTTTTTTGTTTTGTTTCTTTTGTTTTGTTTTGTTTTTTTTAATGGCAGAAGCACACAGAAATTTAGCCACAGATTTGTCCTTCAAGAGAAAAAAAAATAATAAATACAAACCCAAAACAAAACAAAAAACCCAAGCCACTATCTTCAAGCACATAAGGTTATCATGGCCATAATGAAACAAAATGAATTTGAGTGTATACTGGTAAATAGCTCTAAACTTCATAAAGACTTTAACAACCTCTCCCAAGTTTCTGGCTTTGAATCACTACTGGTTTAAGTAGAATAACACAATGATGAATCAGCTGTGCTATAATTTTCACTCCATTTTTTGCTATGCTGGTACATTGTTACTTCATTACTATTGAACCGCTATATTTTCTCTGCTTTGCAACCAGCATTCTGTTAACCCACAGTGAGCCTGTGAAGAGCTGATACTGAGTTTCATGGCAGTAGCACACCCCAGTTCTGATTTGAAAAGGAAAGCAGACATAGCACACTCTAGTATTTACAGCTCCATTTACAGGTCCCTAAACATACTTGAAGACGACTTTCAGGTGGGAGAAAACAGAATGGTATCAATTAATGCCAGCTCCAATTAGGAGAAAGAAAATGTAACACAACGTGAAGTTGATATGGGAGAAAAGGAACTAGAAAGAAATGAGTCCACAGAGAGAGAACTCTGAAGTGCAATGGGGACACCTTTTCCCCATTACTGATTGCAGTGTACATTGTCAGCGTGTGCTCAACCCTGTTTCAAATATATCTTGGTCACTTAGGCTTCATTTCTCTCCTTTGATATTAAAAATATTTTGGCTCTTGCTTCAGGCTACTGAATGCAACTGATCTTTTGTCTCGTCCCAATACCACATTAATGAACTAAGGTACAACTGAGAGCAGCCACAGTTCAATCAGTGGCTGTAGTCTGTGAATACACACTGAATGTTTATGACCCTGCTAGGTATCAATAAAGCTAAATGTCACTAGCAGGAGCAGACACAGCTATGGGAACAAGTTTGGTTAGGAACATAGGATGTGAAGAAAAACAACCAAGTAAAGAGCAAGACTTTGAAGATGTAAGCAAAATAACCAAGGCTTATTCTTTACACATTCCAGTTCTGCAAGAACAGTGCTGGGATCAGGCTCTATGAGACACAGTCCATAGGGTATGGAAAACTCATCCCTTTCTCACTTCCTAAGTAATTTAAAATTAAAATACTCTGACTTTGCCCAGATTTTTCCACATTGTTCACCTTGACTGTTCACTTTTGAGCCCGGACTTGTTACAATCCTGTTTATTCCAATGTGATAAAGAAAAGCTTCCCTAAATCCTGAAGGATACTCAGTTGCCTATCAACAGGTAGCATCTGTCTGTCCCATAGTAGGAAGGCAATCCAGAGCTTAATAGAACCTCCTCAGGACTGAGTCTGTCACAGACCAGGATCTCCTTTTACCAGAGTCTGGGAAAAGGCATCATGAGATTCCTGTTGAAATGGACTTAAGGATCTTTAAAAGATACACAAGGGCAACTATAGAAAATTTAGAAGTCCAGTAGCACTAATAGAGCAGTCTTGACCTCCTGTTTTGTGGCAGAGAGATTAGGAGGGGATACACATACCATATAGTAAAGGAGTGTTTCATGGTTGGAAGGTTAATTCTTGATTTGATTTGTTTCAGAAGTATTGGAGATTTGATGGAGGAGGGTGATGGGGTGGAGGATTAAGAGATTCTGATCGAGGAAGAGAATGATTACTGAGGTAGGCACTCATCTGCAGGGAGAATCTCATGATTCCTCCCAAAAATATATATATATATTTGATTTTCTGGTAGTGCTTTACTGTGGCTGGCTCCAATCAGTAATCCTCACAGTCCTAACACATGCAGCTTGTGGCTGTGTTGCTCCCTTTCCCCTACCCATGCATCCTTCCTGGGCTACAAGTCAGTTAAAGGCTGTGTAGATGGATTTGCTGTGGAAAGATGATAAAGAGGCGGGGGGGAAAAGGAGGAGGGAATTTACAAGTGAGGGAGAGCAGATGAAACCAAAATCCAGAAGCTGAATCCCTCGTGCTGAATGTTAACTTACAGAAAAGTAACCCAACAACCTTGAAATAGAGCAAAGCCCAATTTAAATTCATTACATTTAAATTAAATTTAAAGCCCATGTAAATGATTGACTTAGTTAAGAATATGTCATGTGGAAGAGAAAAAGTGCAGCAGCGACATGCCAGGCAGCTTTGGCTAATTTTACAATTCACAGCAAAATCTTTATACTCTGATTGCAATTTATAAAAAAATACGCATATAACTTATTAGCATCAATATTAGAGCCAGAATTTATACTTCTTCCCAAGAATTTATTGAATGTTCTGAAAACTTCACACACTTCATTTCTTGAAATGTGCCTACTTTGCTGGGGTAGGACAGACAGGTACCTCCACAGCAGGTATAGAAGAGAAAAAGAAAAGAAATAAGAACACAAAAATAAAAAATAAAATTATTCCTAAGTGAAATTTTGTTTCTCTCTCATGACAAAGGCTATGAAGTGGGCAAAAATACTTCAGGATCCTTAACTACCGTGATCCAAATTCCAATGCAAAAGAACATTTTACTTTTATTCAATTGAGAGAAGAGTTACTGCATTTTTGAACCTTTTTTAACATACTTTATCTACTGACAGTTACCACCGACACCAGTGGGCACCAGGTCACAGTCTGAAGGATTATGTCACTGGAGCTTTATAGAACTACATGATTTGTAAGAATATTAACGATAACATTAAAAAATTATTTCAAAATATGTTATGTGCATATCTATGCCCTCCCTGCTACATCACACAATGATTTTATTGGGTTGGTTTTGGTCTATTGCACCAAAATTGCTTTTGTTTATTTTTTATGAGAAAAATGGGCCTGTATACACATTTATAATCTTATATTCCAGTACTCTTGCTAAAACTTAGAAATACTAAAATTATGACACTGTGGAACAGATCTTTTAATCTAAGTGGCCACAATAGCATGATTAAGAGGAGACTGAGTAGTCTCAAAAAAGGACTATTTAGGTCACATAACCCTCTCTCATAGTTTTCACTTCAAAGGTAACTTCTATTTTCCTGCACGAAGTGCAGATGAACACCATGGCTGAATGAGGCATCCTACAGTTAGTTTGACCCCAATTTGATGAATAAGAGATTGCCCCAGTGAAGTGCCTCAAAGACATGCTCTACCATGAAACTGGGAGCAGTCAGAGATGAGAAAATACAGGAGGGAAATGGGTTAATACTCATACAGAAATGCCACTGTTTGTGCTGGGACTCATAATTTTTTTTTGTTTTGTTTTTTTTTTTTTCTAGCAGCCCCTTTAGAAGTGTTATTACCTGTGTATGGCGCTTTTTTTTTTTAAAATTTTAATTTTCTTGCCATTGTTTTTTCTAAGATGAACAGGCAATGGGTATATCTTGTAAATAGAACAGAGAAAAAAAAAAAAACTGTACACGTTTTCCTCTAAATGCCATAAGAAGAGACATGCTTTATAAATACAATTGTTTTGCTTCATTTCATCTTCTTATTGGTGCTGGTTCCAAGCAAGTAGGACTTCAAGAGTTGGTCAATTTAATGCAAGAGGAATGAATGATGCAGAAGCTCATGAGCTCTGTTTCTAATTTAGGCTGTGCTGCTGGGAATCAGGGGTAACACAACTGAAAGCAAAGGACAAGCCCTTGCATGAAAACAGCACAAATTCAGAAAGGGCCTCTCTGAGTCCTGGTGTTGCTCCCTTGACAAGAAGCCAATTTGCCCGTGAGGCAAATGCTCCCAAGTAGTATTAAATAAACAACAAGAAAAAAAAAATTACTTAGAAACTATATGCCTTTTTCCAGGAACACAGGGGCTTTTTTTTTCCTTCTTTTTTTTTTTTTTTNTTTCCTTTTTTTTTTTCTTTTTAATATATTAGGTAATAAATCTGCAGCTGTATGAAGAGGAAGCTGCTGGGGCAGATTGTATCAGCAGGTTAAACAACAGGACAAATGCATGGACGACAAGGTCACAAAGAGATATGAAAGCAAATAGAAATGCATCTCCTAATGTCCCCAGTCCAATGACTGTGTATGCTAGAGGAATACAAGGGGAACTGCAGAAACTGTACAGATTCTTTTCTGAAAAAGCTTTTCTTTTGCACAGGTTGCAGAAAAGGTACTGGCCTAGACTGCTGTTCTCACCCTTGAGGGAGTTGTTTGTACTCATGGATAAAACCCTCATCCTCCTGAAGAGCAGAGTTGTATTCAAGCTGCTACAAGACAAGAGCCTAAGTCAGGGGGCAGCCATCCTTCCTCACCCAGTGAGAGGTATCTGAAAATCCTACCAGTACAACCATGCAAAATCTATCTTTATAAGTTGGTGAATGAGGAAGAGGTCACACACAGGAAACCAACTCCCCTGAGTCTTGATAGCTACAGCACAGGATGGGGCTGCAGATGCAGCTCATTTCCAGTATGACCAACAGTGATAGAGCATCCAATGCTGAGTCATTTCCTCCTACAAGGAGAAATCTGGATTATCCACCAGCAGCACCCTATTTCTGGTTTAGTACCATAGCCTTGGTCTAAAAGTTGCACTTGAAGCATCCCAAAGAGTAGTTTGTTCATTAAGAACACATTCAGGCAGCAAAGAGCACAGATCTCTTTCCCTTACTCCCTATGCCTCCACCCTGAAGGGTTTTCTCCCATAAAGGCTCATGGCTGAGGTGCAGCACAGAAATTCTTTAAAATATTGCCGTGCCCTACCGCTTGAAGAATTGCTCTCAAAAGTAATCAAGCGTCTCACAGAAAGGGGTCTTGAAAGCTAGGCACACCAATTTAAAGATTTAGCTAGTAGATTTTGACAAAGCTCCTTTAAATGGAGCAGATATTTGTCTCAGTGAGTGGAAAAATACAGTACGAATTAAGTCTGCAGAATGAGAACATTGGAGGAAGCGACCTGCATTGACTGGTAGCCAATACTGCACCCCTCATGATGTGTAACTAATAACAGCACGCTAGACATTCGGCTTGCACATTAAATATTAATAACATTTTTCTTCTGACTCATCATTAAGCCAGAGCCTTGCTGCACAGAGCAAACTGATTTACAGACCATCCGTGGCAGGCTCCAGTGCTGCCCATGCTCAGTTAAACCCCTGCTATCCCAAGGCTTGGTGAGGGGCCAGCAAGCGAGCTAGGTCAGAAAGGGGAGGCTTTGAAGTGCAGGAAAACAACAAGCCCAGACAGGTAGACAGAAAGACAGCCCACTCTTCTGACTGCACCCCCTGCCCTCTAGATTACTGTCTATATATCCCATTACCTAGATAACAGACAGCACGTGAAACAAATCTCTGCGAGGAGCTCAAGTCCAGCTGCTTGGCCCTGAGGATGCTGCAGGTGCTCCCCTGCCCCTCTGCTTCTCAGATAAATCTGATGGCACCTCTAACCTTCTGGAGAAGCCTTCCACAAGCAAGAGAACACTCTCAGAACACAACTGTGACTGGTACTATTTTCATAGTGAGGAAAAGGACCTACTAAATCTCCTGGAAAGAAATGCTAGTCTCAGCCTTGTTTATACTAAAAGGGGGGGTCTGCTCCTTTATACCTTTATACAGACAGGGTGGTTTCTACTTCAGAAGCTTACACTGCCTGCAGCTAGAAAGAGATGTTTGCCTGATCCATGGAGAGCATTTTGCAGGGAGATTTAGACAAGACATTTCTGAAATATGGGACTCAGCAAGCTATAGGTGGTGTATAAAAATTGGAAAATGCTTTCAGTTATTCTTAGCGACAACCTATCAAAAAAGCAGATTGTCTTAGAAGCTTCAAATGTAGTTTCTTTGAAAGAACCTGGTGAATTCAAGCAGTACGGAATCCATTTTGAAAAGGTGAAAAGAAGACTTGAGACGTGAGTCAATGATGAATTAGAAACATCAGAAGAGGGTCAGATTTTTAAAGAAGGTGCCAGACATCTCCCAAATAACTGTGCTTTCATTCAAAAGACTAAATAAAAAATAGTAACTCTCTAATCCCTTTTCCCTATGAAGTTTTCAAAATTTAGGTAGATCACTGGAGGATTTTTTTACAGAGAGTGGGTTTTTTTTAAGAGAAGGATATGTGATTTATTTCAGTCTGAGGCCTTTGGGGACAGGGGGTGAGGTGGGTGAGAGAAATCTGTAAGAATTTGACAGACAGACAAACCCTTCACATTTCCCCACACTATTCCATGATAGCTAGGAGTACTCTTCCTGCACTTCCTGGTTTGCAGAGATCCTAGATCAGCTCTCAATACTTCTCAGAGGATGCTGTGACAGTCCAGGATTCAAAAGGCCAGAAGACTATTCACCTCCTTGGCGATCTTTGACAAATGACTTGAGAACTACTTGTGCCCAAATTTCTGTAAAACAGAAGGAGTAAACTACACAGGCCTTCCTCCTCATCGCTCTCAGGTCTCTTGTGCCACAGAGAGACACCAGGACATGCTCGTGTCCACCTGCTTGAGCTTGCAGGTGTTAAGTGTACGTCTGCATAGGCATGCAGACAAACATTTATGACTGCTCCCATTACATCCATCCTTTCTTTCTCCAAGCCACACAGGGTAAATGCACGCCTGCACATCCTCCATCATTCTCTACTGCCCACATTTCCTCCCAAACCTAGTGCTCTGTTCTGCTGCACAGAGCAGCTGCCTCACGGATAGAAACTTCCAGAGTTCCTCCCTCACCTCTTTTTATCTGTAAAAAAGCTCATTAATACCTTTGACGTAAAGGTCTCTACCTACAATAATATTGCTGTGCTGCTCAGCAAAGATTGATGTTTACAGGGGAGCGGTGCCATATTGTCAAAGGTTTATTATTCTTAAGAAATCTGCTTCAGAGAATTAGAAAGGTGTGGCAACTAGCAACTTTTAAAGTAAGTGAATAAAGTGCATGTTGTGATTCACCATCTTTGCTCTTTTTTGTTCATATTGTTATTATCAACTCTGTTTACTAATTTGCAGGGTGTCACTGTCACACAAAAATTTGGCAGATTTTCTCATATTTATCTTGTGTGTTGCCCTTTATTGCTCAGCTGTTTTGAGGCACAACAATGAGACAGATCTCTAAAAAACTGGTACTTTCTAAATTGCTTTCTGCTCAGAAGCAGGGGGTAGGTCCTGTACCTGTTGGCACAATTGCTGAATCAAAGCCTGCCAGCTACAGAGCTGTCTCCAAAACTCTCATTCCCTATCAAAGCATCACGTGTTCATGTAAAAGCACTGCCAAGGTTTGGATCATTACCCAGAAACAATTGTCAATAAAATAGCATTAGAAACAAATCAAAGCACCAATAAAAGATATTCCTTTCCAGATGGGGTCTGTGTGCCAATTAAAATACTGCAAGATCTATGTAAGAATAGATCATTTGACCATTCAAAGAGCATAAGGAAGAAAACCAGGACAGAGAGAAAAAAAGAAAAAAGGGAGCATCAAGGGAAAACTGATCTCTGCGTGGGATTGCTGTTCACAGGAACCAATTTGTGTTGATGAGTTGGACATTTAAGAGCTGATAGCATGTTGTGCTGTCTAATATGACATTGGTGGCTATGGGATTTCTTTAGCAGCAACTTTATTCACTAAGATCCAAGTAGCAGATAATGAACTGCACAGATAGGTAACATTTCTCTGTGTCAGCGTTAGAGGCAGCAGGTTGTCAGCTGGGTTTTCTCTATTCCAAGGCTGAAGGCTGGAAGGGAACCGAGTTGGTTGGTTCTTTCAGGAACCTTCTATGCTCTGTATATTCTTCTGGTGATACTGGGACTCACGGACCATGCAAGCCCTCATGGGCTTTTCCCCTGAGATAACTCAGCCTGTTAAGGCACAAAGGAGCGATGTGCTAGGAGTCCCTGCTCCCCAGGAAGCTGCTGGAGCAAGCGCCTCCTTCCTTCCACTGTGCAGGGCAGGGGAGTGCCCACACCTCACATTGCCCCTGTGCAACCTCTCTGCAGTGTCCCAGTAAAAAAGTGTTGGCTGTGGAGCTGCTTCTTGTGTGACAGAGGTTGCATCAACTGCTTACTCTAAGCACACCCAAAGAAACCCAAACAAACAAACAAACAAACAAAAAACCCAAAACACTAAAACCAACCAACCCACCAACCAAAATAACCCCCAAAACATCAGGGATATGTAGGTGCTGTATCTTCTAGATGCCCTTTTTTTTTTTTTTTTGTTTTATACTTTTTCTCCTGTCCCCTCATCACTATTTTCTTGGGTTTTGTTTATTTCACAGAGTTTTCTTACCTCTAATGGCTAAACCAGAGAGGAAAACCACATAATCTTGCTAAATCATTTCAATCTATCTGCCTCCTATTCTTATGGCATACAGTGACCATTTCAGACTACAAAAAAAAGGCTGAGAAAGTAAATAAGTAATGAGTAAAGCAGTAATGCCAATTTTGGGAGAAGAAAGCTTCGAGAAATAAAAACCCAAACCCCAGCACATCAGGTTGAAATAATTGAGCCATCTAATTGCCTACACTGAATAAACTGTGAAGCAGGACTGGTGGTGATAATTTCTAAAAGATTTAGTTTTAAAATATTAGTAATACAGATAAGGGATTAACACTAAGACTGTAAGTGACTAATCTTGACTGTGCCTTTTTTAACAGCAGCGTTGCTACCACCATCATAAAGGAAATTAGCAGTAATAATTATATCAAATCTTTTATGTCAGTAATCCCACTTAAAGATATTTTCAGAAGGTTGGAGGTTTAAGGTAATTTCCTGTGTGTGTCTGAGACTCATTAATTAATATTGATACTTAATGTATTCCAGGCTTACCTTTATTTCTCAGTTATACTCAGAGCTGTGCCCAACTAACTCATCTGAGATAATAGTTTAGTCACACTAAAAAATAACTCTCCATTCAGCATCAAAAATTATCAAACAACAATTCAGAAACCTATAAAGTTGTCTTACATATCAGAGAATTTAGTTTCTCTGTATCTAACCAATTCATGTTGTCTTTTTTTCCTTTCCATGGAATTACCCTAAGACCCTGCATTTAAAGTAAAATTAATCTCATGTTGTGACAATATTTCCCCCGATAAATGATAGTGCTTATGTAATTAAGATTTCTTCCCTAAAGATCAATCTTTACATTCGTGAAAATAAACATAGTGTCATTACTTTCCTTTTAATAATTTTAAACACCTTTATGTAGAGAAGGGAAGAGGGGAAAAGGAAGGGAGAGAGAAAATATTCCCGAATCACAACATCCCCACACCCCCTAAAACAAATAAAAGCAGACGATGGATTAAAAATGTCACAACTCTTCAAGTCAATTGTATGATTCTGTGGGTCTAAACAATTATTCTGCCATTGTCCCTTAATGCTTTTTGTTCCTAGTGGTTGAAGATCCATGAACAATCTCTCCTCTCACTGTACCCTTAGCTCCTTGTTTCTGGGCACCTCAGTAAGGCTGGACTAAACCACAAAAATCAAAGAAAAGAAATTACAGTTTGGTTAAATCCCAGTTTGCCTATCTCAAGCCTCCTGCTGAGGTGCTGCACAATATGAGATGAGGAAATTTCTTCAAGGTTCATGGAAAGAAACCATACCACAAAAACTACCTTTGAGAGCTGTGCTTTGCTGATCATTCACCAGTCTGACAAAAACAGGAATGGCCACTTACCTAAAAATAAAAAGAGAAAGAAATATCCATGTTTATTAATGTTTCTAAAGGAAATTACACTTTATACAAAACAAGGAAGAATAAAATAATCGTGGTGCACTGGCAGACTGCTTGTGGGATGCTCAGGGCTGCAAAGAAAGGGAATCAGCCTGAACATAAAATGAAAGAACTATAGGATAAAACCAGGGCTGAAATAGGAAAAAATAAGATTGGAAACCATTAGATTTTTAAACCAGTCGCAAAATATGAAGATATTTTTATGCCTGCAATGATGTCACAAATAAAGGCACATTCTGTGAGGTTTCCTTCTTATTTTAAGCCTTTCACCCATTTCTGCAATGTAAATTTTCTTCCAATGTACAGGTTGAATATGTCCCATTCTGCAGATTGAAAGATTTTATCTCTGCAACACATGCTAAATTCAGTGAAATAATTTATTAATCCTTTCATGACATTCTTCTCCTGCCACCTCTCCATCAAGAAAACCAAACAAAAAAGTCAAAGCAACCTGCAGACAAATTCCTTTCTGTGCAACTTGTGTACAGTCCTATTAGCAGCAACACAGCAGGCCATTGATTGGGGAGGGAAAAAAGGCTTTGTTTATGGCAATGGATTTGAATCCTCCTGGTGATCCTTTATTTCATTGGAATTTTGCAGAGTTGGCTATTACACTGATGGAAACCCTCAGAATGGACTGATTTTAAAAGGGGTGGGGTGAAAACAAGTGGCAGTGCTTATTTTTTGAAAAATATTGCTATTAAATAATTTGAAACACATTGATAAAATGTATCTGAGAGGTTTGCTGCAGTAATTTATAATACAAATTAAATTTCTATTGACAAATGGCAATTTAATATAGTGACTAACTTCAACAATGCGAATTCCTCTGCTGTTTCCCTTCCTTTTTTAAAGATATAATATATAGTGTATGAAGCAGGACACGTGCTGGGATAACCAGATGCTGTGCTGTTGCTGGCCTCAGACTTATTTTCTGCCTAATCTCTCCAAAGGACATACAACTAGGAGTAACCTAACAACTCCCTTATCATCTCTAAATATGGACCAACCATGGGAAGCATCCACAGGGAATCCATTCTGCATAAATACTTGGTTTTAATTTAAGCAGTGTCTTTTGCATACCTGAAGTCACCCCATCTACTCCCATCCCAAGGAATCCCTGCAGGGGACAAAACCCAACACAAATCCTCAACTCTCTTGAAATTAATTCACCTAGATGATTTAAAATAGAAACGAGATCATGATCATGTCCTTGACATATCCTTAAGGAACAAAGAAAAGACTGAAGGATGGAGTTACCCACTGTGCTGTCTATTCTTTTGCAAACATAACCTGAGACAGATGTACCCACAGACTTAGAGATGCTGAGCCCTTGGCAATAACACTGCAGAGCTCCCAGCTGTAATGGGATACTGGGAAATCAAATCATCCCACATTTAAACTGATTTCTATCACTGATACTCTTTGTAGTACAGAAGCAGCATTAAGTGCAATAACATGCTGCTGCATGGTCACTTAATTCTAGAAGTAAATTCAATATTTGCTGGCATCCCCTATCCAAAGATACAAAATGTACACATGTATTGGAGCTGTTAGTTAGAATTACCTTTGCAATGCCTTCTGGGGAAAACCAGAACAGCTTAGGCGTCTGTCTGGGAAGAAAGGGTTGTCATTCTCAGCCTGTACAAAATTGTTTACAAATTGTTCTGTCGCTTGCTTTGTATTGTCATTATGGCCCAATTGCTGCCTTGGGCACTTGTGGGTTTTCCTACAAGAAATAAGAGGGCCCAGCTCCCATTGCTTACAGTATTTTCAAAGGATCTGGGGTAGAACAATGGAAACAAACACAACATCTTTGTGACAACACTTGCAAATAGGTAAGCAACAATGCCAATGTTATTCTGATACACCCAATGGAAAAAGGTTTCTTAGGAAAGCTGTCTCTCAAGTGCATTATGCAGAGCCTGATTAAGAATTCTGAAGATCTTCCTTTAAGATACAATTTTATCAATTTATTTTGGAGCCTCCTTTTCTAGCTGAAGGAAGTATGAAGAGGAAAATAGGAATACAAAAGTACTGGAGATATATGAATTTGGTTTTAAACCTCTAAATGCGTTCAGTCAAAGTTCAGTGGGTTCAGGACAGGATAAATGTTGATAGAGATTGTCTGACAGGTGCTATCTTAAAAAGCAGACCTGAGTGACAGACTATGTGGGAGCTGTGCTCACTGTTTGCACTGGCTCATCTTGTGACCCTAGCTAGGCTTGTGCCCTGTCCTGTTAAATGTTGCTCATCAGGACGGTTCCACCATTTGTTCAGTCTGTTAAGATGTTTCAAGAGATGGAAGGTGCTGTTTTCCATCATACAGGATGATCAACTGGCAAAACTTCACTGCTCTAACTGGACACAGTAGGGCCATGACAAAATCCACCTTCTGAGTTAAAGTAAGGACACAAACTTTGGTTCCTTTTTTTGTAAGAAGGGCCTCCCTCAATTTCTCCTAAAGAAGCTGTTCCACTTCAGTTGAACAAATATTACTTGCCCAGAGCAAGACTGAGTGTAACTCTATTGTAATTAAGGCTTCCAGTTCTGGTTTCAGGGAAATGAGAAGGATTTTACATCTTCAGTTGTTCTCCCCACTCCTGTAATGAAAGTTTCCCTAATTCAATTCAAGCTTGCAAACATCTGCAGGGTAGGTGACACGAATAACATTGCATTTTGCAGCAGATACACGTCTTGTCAAAAACACTTCCTCCAGCTCTTGTTCCAACACCATCTGTGGGAGAAACTTGACTGGGTTCACTGCATCTCTACAGAAATACCAGCGGCTGAGGGTGATGGTGGCTGAGAGAGCGACACACACACTGCACCCCAACACCTCTTCTGCTGGGGCCAGGCTCTCCTTAAAGCTTTCTCTCCACAAGCTGACCTATCCTTTCCCTTGCTTAGCTGGAGAATCTTGATGAGAAGGGAGCCCGCGGTGGGATGGCTGCAAATGTAATGCAATCAGAAGATAATGACTTCAGAAGGAGAGGGGAGGGAGGGGATAATCAGCAGAGGCAGATGAACTCCCAAGATATAAAAAAAAGAAAAAAAAAAAAAAAGAAAAAAGACTGTTTTCATGCAGATGTCCCTGGTAATGAAGAATGAGAGAAGAGGAATACTGAAAAAGAGGTGAAATGGAAGCTGATTTGTTACTAAATAGAACTATTTCAGGGTCTTCTATGGGGTGTAAGTTCCTTCTTAAACTAAGAGTGTCTGAAAATACCCCAGACAAATTCAGACCTCTCAGCTATCTCTTTCTCTCTCTATTATACTCATATCCATACTACAGTTTAGAGCTGGTTTGATGGGAATTTGGGACGGGAGTATAAAATATGCAGGGAACATCCCTGTCTCCCTTCAGGCTCAGGTTGAGCTAGGTGTCTATGAAAATATTATGCAAATGTGACAGTGTTTTCTTTGGGCAAGCCATTTAACTGGAGCTTTCAACACCTCAGAAGCCTGGAGACAAAGGGTATGGGTAATGATAAATGCAATTTATTTACAATGAGCATAAAAGAGAAAGTGTAGGCAGCTGCTCCTAAAGGTGATCTCTCCCCTGTTCACCCTACGCACTCAATCACAGACTTCAGCCTTTCCCTCATGATGCCTACATGTTTCCTGGGATGAGAGGTTTCCAGGGATTATTATTGTAGTCAGAGAATGGCCCCTCCCCATTCAGAGTCTGCATTTTGTATTCAGGTATGTGACTTCCACAGGCAAGGAGCTTTAACTTCAAGAACCGAAACAGTAAATGACCTGACCTTGGCAAGTCTCATACAAATTCTGACCCAAGGTTCAGGTCTGGAAGAACCTGTGAAGATTTTCAACCCCTTTGATGAGAAACTAGGTATGGATACAGTAATACATCAGTCTTCTACAAATCCTCCCTAGCCTAATTGTATCAATACTTAATGACAACAGCTCTAAACAGTACACCTGCACTGCTGGATGTGCAGCCACTGAATCTAATAACAGACTGCTGGATACCATAGGGGCCTGCTGAGCAAAAAAACCAAACACCCCCCCCCAAAAAAAAAAAAAACAAAAACAAAAACAAACCAAAAAAAACCAAAAAAACCCAAAAAACCACCCACCCAAACAACAACAACAACAAAAAACCAAAACCAAAACCAAACCCCCCCCCCCAAAAAAAAAAAAAACAAAAACAAAAACAAACCAAAAAAAACCAAAAAAACCCAAACCCCAAAATCCCAAAAAAACAAAGCCAGAAAGTTTTCTGGTGCACATTGCTGGAGCCCATGCTGTAGCTGATAAAATCAGGAGCTTTGACTTCTCAGGTGGTTCTCTACCTCTCCTTTCATCCTACCATACACTTGAGTGTAGGTGTTAGCACCAGCATCCCAAACAATTCCACCACGCCTCCGTATGCTCCGCCGCTTTTCAATCCCCCAGCAGATGAAGTAGCTGAGCTATTCTCCTTCCCCTGCACTAAATGCCTGCTCTGTTAGAGAGTGTTGGCACACTTGCATCAGCAAATTAAGCTGGGATGGCTGAGGGCATTATGGCCTGCAGCTCTCCATCAAGCCTCTCTCCCAGAGATTGCAGATTCCACATAAGGGACAACCAAACAGCTCCTGGGTCAGCTGCTGCACTTTACAGCTCACTCGATTAGCATGAATCAAATTGATGTCAGCTTACTCTACCAGGCTGGCTGTAAAACTGTTCTAAGGAAGGGGCTGCTTCATGAGCCATTCAGCTGTCCCTGCTGTGGGGTGGTAACATCTGGCAGAAGCTTGATGCTGAAACCACTTGCCCCCCACAAACTTCATTAGCTGCTGAGCAAATGAAAAAGAAAAAAAAAAAAACAAAACAGAAAAACAAAACCAAACAAAACCAAACCAAAACAAAGAAACAAACAAAAAACCCTACAGCCTGTTTTATCCCAGAAATAGCTGCTGTACGGGAAGAATGGCAGGTGAGGTGACCTCTACATAAGCAGACTTCCAAAGGATGATCAAACATAGAAAAGGTGTAATGGAGTAAGTTATTCTTTATTTTTATTACCGCTGAGATCAAATATGCACTTAAAAAAAATAATCCTTTTTAATTTGTTCTAAGTATAACCATTGCTTATAAGTACGACAATGGCATTACTATCTATGCAACAATTTTATGGCAAGGCACTATTAAAAATGGCTTCAAGTCTAAAATAGGTCTAATAAGGAGTTAATAAATCATTTGATTTCAAGAAAAATTACTTAAAATTATAGTTTACTGAAAAACCTCACATTACTTTTTATTAATGCCACATAAAATACTTGTGTAATTAGAAATTAACTCACAAGGTGACACAATTTACTCAACAATGATGCACACGATTCATATGGCACTTAGCATCCCCAAAAGATCAAAAATACTGTGTTAAAAAAATGTGCCAGGATCCAAGTGATGCTACATTCAGCCCAGGATTTCAGCCAGCTCTGGGCTAGAAGCAGTTATGCACTTATTATAATACATCAGCAGTCTTCAGGAATTTAAGAAGGAGCCTGAAGAAAACAGTTCTAGACTCAAGGAGGGAGGCAAAATAATAATCATTCTTCAGAAATACAGTCGGGACACAGGGGTTCATGTTGCTTCATTCACAATAAATGATGGTGGCACTTTTTGAAGGCTGAAGAGGATCATCACTTGCAGCCTGGGCTGTGTCAGCAATGTGACCTCTCCTCACAATCCAGCCCATCTCAGGGCAGGGCTTCTGCTCGTGGATTTCTTTGTGCAATTCCATATGGTAGTGTGGGGTTCTTTGAAAAAGACATGTTTGAATGACTACACTCAATCTCATCTAGTTTACAGAGACTGATTAAATTAGAATCAGCAATAATGAAATTAGAAATAAGACAGTTATGACTCCCATGGAAGGTGCACTTCAATCCTGTTACTGTAAAGGGAAAGTGCTAGCAGGAAAGAAATAATTTTGTGGGCTTTGGAGCCCCTTTCTTCCTTTTTACCTTGCAGCTCTTGAAGCACATTTATTGTAGTTTATTAAGTCTGTGTGATAAGTAAATTAAAAACCTCTACTTTGGCTTCATCTTAAAGAGGAGAACGACACACAAAAATCAGTAAATTTGGGCCAGAACAGGAAAAAACATCTTGTCTTCATATGCCTCTTAACAAGGAGCTCGTCTATCACACTTGGAAATAAGGCAACTTAGAGTAGATTAAAAATCTGTCTTGGGACAGAGCACATCTTTAAAAGGGAATAAAACAGGCAGATCACTGAACTCTACCCTGGACAAGTAATGCCCCACAGCAAAGAAGCTGGTGTTGAGATTTGGCTGGAAGGATCTGTGTCTGCATCGCTAGAGGGCAGAGCCAGGAAGTGATCTCTAGTGGATGCTACTAAAAAGAACTCACCCTACAGACTCAATGCTGCAAATGATGCCTCTGCCTGTGTTTGAAGGATCACAGGTCCAAATTTGCAACCAAAAAAAACCCCACATCCGTAAGAAAGTGGAAAGAAGGCTGCAATGGCTTGAAAAAAATAAACAAATAAAATGCAATTATTTAGCCCTGAGATGAGCAAGAGACTGATCAGATGAAAAATTTTAAAAAAACCCCAAAAAAACCAAAACAAACAAATACATGTCCTCAAATGCTTTTGCTTAAAAACCAGAACCAGATTCCGTAAGCTAAATTTTTTCCACTTTGAAATTTATCTGCCTATGGTTTCCCTCAGAGCTTTTAATGCCATGCTTAAATGCAAGAGCCTCCCAGCGAGGTGTATGCTGTAAAAGCTTGAGCAGTTTGGATGCAACTCCAGAATCACCTGCCATGTTTGTTTCCTCACTTGCCTGAATGAATCTTTAACTGCTCAAAGCAAACCTTGAGTGCAGGTATTGCCAAATGTGTATTCAAAATTTGTTGCCAGTGAGCTTTACCTGAAAGCTACTCTTTCTACAAACCTTCCTCATCATAAATGTGCTCACTGGAATAATCACGGGATGTGGATGCCAAGAGGGTGTCAATGCAATCAAGACAAATTGGTGAAAGAACTGAGAAAGCTACTTGACAACACTCATCCAGCTTGGATAAAGACTACTTAAACATTCCCCCTGCTTTCCTGCGCCACAGGAGGTCCCTTGGTTCCAGAGTGCTTGTGCTCTGCCTCACACAGCGCCGCGCCCCCCACGCTCGCACCGCCGACCGCGTGGGGCTCGGCTACCTGAGCTAAAACATCTGCTGGCTGGCTGCAGCTGGAGGCTTTTATCACAGCTGCACACCAGCCATGGCACACGGATGGAGGGGGGAACATGTTCATCCAAAATTTTACAACTTCCCACTGTCATCTCAACTGGGCAGCTCGGCTCCCCGATTCCACTCCGTGGTGACATCAACCGCGCGCCGTCAGGGCAGATCAAACACGGGGAGCCCTTAGGAAGAGCTGAAGTTTGTAATAAGGGCATTATCATGAATCAGCTTGGGATTGATTAAATGCTGTGTCATTCTGGGATAGCTCAGCCTCTGGGCCACAGACTGTCAAAATGAGAAATGTGGACTAAAAAAACCTAAAAATGGTTTTAAGCTGAAGCTGAATATAATTATGAAAGAAACAAAGTGATACAAGTGCTGCCAAAACCAGCAAGGGCTTCAAAGCAAACACCTAGGGCGTTTTAAATCTTATATAAGATGTCCTCAGGCACTTGACAGATCTTCTACCATACTTGTGAGCAAGCTAGGTTTCAATGTTAAGTCCTTCTACTGAAATTCTGTCTTCAGTCCATTTTTACCACCCTAGACACTTTCCCTATCTCAAACACAGTGATGTCACTGCTGACATTTTAGGATCTTAGCGGAACCCAGCACTTCCTTGCCTATTTCTGACAGTAGCAGCTGCTCGTTATTTAGCAGCATCATTTTAAAATTATTTAGAAGAAGCTGACTGTTGCATCTGGCATGGCATAAAAGACCAATGGCTAAATCACTATCAAAATACCAAGGACGCTGCGGCCAATGCTTCTATGCACAAAACCTACAACACTGAGCCATCAACATAAGAATGTAGCCAAATAAATCCACAATGGTTTGGCAAAGGACTTCTATGGTCGTCACACCTAGAGCAACGTGTGACAGTCATCACACCTATATAAGGAATGACCTCCTGGTCATTCCTTATGAGATGAGCAGCAGAGGCAGAAGCCACAGTAAAAATCTGCTTGCTTGCTTAGTTCAGTGCAATGCAGAGGTTTCAATAAATGCAATGTATTTAACAATTAGGTAAGTTGAGAGCTGTACCGCTAGGGCCGAAGAGTTTGAAGTAGAGTTGTTTGAACATTTCAAACCAACTCTTCTCTGGTCAAAATGTGATTCTTAGTGGAAGGCAAAACACTTCAAGTCTCGGGAAGACTGTCTGAGGGGTGTCAGAGAGACCCAAATCAAGTACTTAACATTTTCATTCCAAAAGCGGAGCAGGCATTTTAACACAATTGAGCTTCATTAGAATGCTTGAAGAGTTTTGGGTGTAATCCAACATGGATCAAAAGCAAAATTCAGAAACTCGGAAGTTGTTGTTATACAGAATTATCATTCTCAAGCCTGCCTGAGTTTTGCAAAGGCTGGGGAAGGGGAAGTGGGGGAGGGTAGTTGTTGCTTTTTAAGATCAGCATTAGACATGGAGTGATGCCAGAGAAAGAAGATTCAAAATTTAAATGTGACAAAGTTCAGAGGTGCGTGGGCTCAAGTTTGTAGTCTGGGCTGTTAAAGCAATAACACACAGGCTTGAAGTCACTTCTAAAATTATCCCTAAAAATCAGAATTTCTCCTTCAGAGACAGGGTCCAAGTGTGATCTTTGCTGACAACAGCTCTGAATCCAGCTACTTAGGGACCATCTCTATGGATTCCCAGATATGCTGATGAGCTGGCAGTTGACAATGTGTGTGTCAGGGATAACATTTTGTCATATGTATCAACGATGACATTTAATTTCTGCATTAAATTTCTGCATTTATTTTCTGGATGAAAACTGTCCAGTCCCCTAAAGAAATAAAATGCTTGTTAAAAGCAAGAGGTTGTTTGATCTTCCCTTTGTGGAATTTCAAGCCTCTGACTCGCAAATCTTGTTCAACTATCATCTTTGAACCACAGCACTAGCCTTCTGTTTGCACAGAGGCTTATGCTAAGTTGACAGATTCCAATGGCCCAAATAGGCTGCCTTCTCACTGTCTTAATGGTACAAGGGGTGAGAATTAGATCTTTGAATTTCTAAGTGGCTTCACATTTAGAAAGAGGCTCTAAAGTCCTGAATAAGATGTACAACACTGCCAGGAGGAAACGCACACGCACTGATCTGATTTCCTGTCCCCAGCCCCCAGCATTTGTCTAGCTATCACCCATTTTTAGCAGTTGGTTTCAGATCTAAGTGCAGAAACATGCCCACTAGTATTCAGCTGTACTGGGTGTGTCTGGCAAGGTTTTGGTAGCAGAGGACTATGGGGGGCTTCCCTGAGGTTCTTCCAGAAGCTTCCCTATTTCTGATGAGGCTAACGCCAGATGGCTCCAAGACTAATTCACTGCTGGCCAAGGCTGAACCCAACAGTGATGGTACCAGAGGCACTGGGATATTTCATAAGAGGCGGGGGAAAGCTGCACAATAGCAATTGCAGTCAGAGAAAGGAGAGAGGACATGTGAGAGAAACAGCCCTGCAGACACCAAGGCCAGTTAAAAAGGAGAGGAAGGGGATGGAGGAGGTGCTCCAGACACCAGAGCAGAGATTCCCCTGCACTCTGTGATGTGGACCATGGTAAGGCAGCTGTGTCTCTGCAGCCTGTGGGTCCACAGTGGAGCAGATCCACCTGCAGCCTGTGGAGAATCTCACATACTTAATGTGATCCATCATTTGCTTTTAGACGTTCAATTAGAGACTCTCATCTCAGCAGCACTGGGGCACAGAGGCTTCCTACTCTTATTCCTCTGGTAGTAGTGACCAATATACATGAGTAAGCAAATTCTTTCTCAAAATAGTTCTAGTCCCAGTCATTGAAACATCATCTCTTTGGTTTGGTTGGTTTTTGGTTTGCTTTTTTATTTTTTGCTTTTCCCTCAATCAACATTCATGGAGTAGGATAAGGAGAAGGGCAGCGCTGGGACAGAGGAAGACAGATGGAAAGAAATTTCAGATCCATCTAACAATGTTGTTTGCCTCTTTTTGCTTGACATCTGTAACAGTGTCTGTACAACACAATTCTCCAATAGAAATATGATGGCAGAAGAGAAATGCTAGGAATAAGCAAAGCATTCCAAGAGAGATGAGGTTGGGTAGATTCATATGCTTTAAGGTCAGAACAGAGGTTTAAACAATCCCTTCTGGCCTTCTACATGTCACAGGGCTTTCATCTTCACCCACCTATCCTTGTACTCAGCTCAGTGAATTTTACCCATCTAATGTATCTTTCTTTTTTGTTTTTTCATTTTTTTTTTTTTTTTTTTTTTTTGGCAAGGTATCCAGTCTTGAGTTGAAGGTGATGAAGAGTGAGCATGTCCTAAGGGAGTTTGCTGCAGTGTTTGATCACCATCACTTTTGAAAGGCTGAGCCTAATTTGAATTTTTCTGACATCAATTTCTGTATCTTGATCCTTGCTATGCCTTTCTGTACTAGATTAAAACATGCTGTAGCACCCACTTTTCTTTTTTTTCCCTAAATTAAGAAAGGTATTGATCAAGTCCCACCCCCAACCCCCTTAGTCTTTTCAGATTTTTTTTTTTTTTGCAGACTTTTACTGTATCCAATGCTGCATCATGCTGTAAAAATTTAGACACCAGAATAAGACAGTATTTCTGAACCAGACTAAACAATGCCATATGAGAAGGAAAACCAGTGCACATTAGATTTTATTAGTGTTGTGTTCATATATCTGTGGCCTTTAAGCCCCTTTTTAGTATTGCACCCCTTGGGAATTCTGAGCTCCACTTGCACAATACCTTAAACTTCCTTTCAGAAACACTCTCGTCATCTGAAAGCAAGGTCTGCTGCTCTAAATACCCAAATTCCTTTTTGGTGTGCTACATATTTTTGTATGAGGCCATGCAGCCTTTCTGAGCAATCCACACACTAGTTTTTACTGCTATTATTTTTTGCATCCTTCTACCAATCTTTGTGTATCCACCTTTTTATCAACATATTTAGTCCCACATCATTGGTGAAAACACTGAATAAGATTGAGCTTTGTACTCAGAATCCAGTCTGGAACACTCCTATTTGCTAATAATTCCCCATTGACACATGCTTTTTGAGGCCTATCATTTAGTTTTCTCTCAACTCATTTTATCTCTATTTTATTGTTATTTCATAGTGCTAACTTTTTTTTATCAGAACACCATGAGGTATTATAGCATGTTTGGCAAGTCCAAATCTGTAGGCATCTTTATGAACTAGACTTGTGATTCCACAGGGAAAGAAATGCAGACTTGTTTGAAAAGCCTATTTTCCTTAAATCTGTGTTGACTAGTGCTAATGACATTCTTAACGTCTTATTCTTTAGTCACCGGATTCCATATGAAATTTGCATTCTTTTATTCTGGAATGGTTTCAAAAAAACTGCACTACTGTCACTCAAGTCATCCTGGCTGTTTTGTCTTGAATACAACACAACATTAATATTCTTATAAAAACTTCTGTTATTCTTTCACCAAGATTCAAAGTTGAGATCCACGAGCTGGAGACCCCCTCAATCAACTCTTTGACATGAACTGCCAGGGACCATATATTTCAAATGTCTACCCTTAGTGTGCATTTCTCAATATCCAACACAGGCATTAATAAGCTCAAAAAGACCTTGCCATCCTCATAGTGGAGGAAAAGTTACCCTGCTTCAGCCTAAACCACCTGCAACATGTTCCTAAAAGCTCTTCTATATCTGTGACTTCAGTTCACTCTACCAATTTCTCCTCCCACCTTGGAAACACTCCAGTAACCTCCCATCACACCTTGGAAATGCCCCATATGGAAGATCTAGAAAGGAGCTGGCACTATATGAACATGATGCAAGTTTTATCTCACTTCCTCAAAAGAAATGCAAATGAATGCTTTGCTGAGCTCGAATCCAGCAGCAATGGTGCAACTTGGGCAGAAAGAAAGCCTCTGCTCCAAAACACTCACGTGCTTTTTGCCTTGCAGCAGACTGCACCCTCAGCCTGCACCCATCCCTCTGACCTGTAACCCATGCACTATCTCCCATTCAGACATCTTTCTGAGTCCTCACATTTGGGCTTTTTTATAAATCTCATGGACTTTTGTTAGCAACCATGCCTAAGACATGAATTATTGATCCATTTTGACTACAGCCAAAGCAGCTGCCCAGGCATATATCAGCCTATCCTTTCATTAACAACATCCTTTTCCTGGCCTTAACACCACAAACTTGCCTGACTCAAACCAGTGGAAAAAGACAAAGGTCACATTCCCTTCCTGTCATTTGGAGCATGTTGTACCTTTTTTTTTTTTTTTTTTTTAATTTCCCCTCCTCTACATCATGAAACACAAGCTGGTTGTCTTCGCTGCCAAGACTTTTATAGCTTACCCTCCTCTGAGCACCACCTCTGAACACCTAGTGAAAGGTCAGCTCCCTTGTCTGATGGACAGTGCTGACAGACACCACCAGATCTGAAATATTTTCCACAGCACCTTTGAGCTTTCTCTGCTAAACTTTTGCAAAGCTCCTTCACCACTGCCTTACTTAAAATTCTCTTTATACTAAAACTGTAATGCTCACAAAGGAATAACAATGACAGCTAGTCCTCAGCTTCTCAGGCATCTCTGTCTCCGAGGATGAGCAACAATATTACCTCTTTTTTCTCTTCACCCACTCATCTCTTCATCTGAGTCTGCCTTTGTCTCTTGCTTTATATTTCATTAAAATACATAACCTGAGCATTTTTTTTTTTTAATTATAATAATGACTGTATAAGACTTTCAGCCGATGTTCAACACTTTCCATATCTTTCCTAATGCCTCAACTGCTTTGCATCATTCAGATAGGCATGTTGTGGAGTAATGTTGTCAGGTAGGATTGGCTGGGCCGTCAGGGTGCAACCATACTCCTAACTTAAACAGTGCCTGAAGGTGGTCCTGGGAATGGAGGAATAATCAGCTGTACTGCTAAACAGTCTAGCACAGCCCCAGCACAAGTCTGTAAACTCCCCATGGGAACAGCTACTCTGGGACAGCTGTCCTCCCTGCACAGGAATATTCCTTAATAAGTCAAGTTTATTTCTCCAGATATATTTAAACAGGTCGCCCTCCTATTAGGCTTCAACACTCGTCTGTTTCCATGCATAACCCCGGAGTTTTGACTTATCAATGACTGTGAAAGTCTAAAAGAAGCTTTATGCAAAGTACCATTCCAGCCCTATTATTCATTCTCTTGTTCTTTAATGACCACTCACATTTTAAATGTTATAATCAAGTGTTTTACACCACCAGGTTTTAATCAAGTCAGACATGCCGGAATTATTCTCATCAATGAGTATGTCCTGTGTCTCCTCTTCCCTGCTGACAGTCCTACTGGAGTGGTGCTCATCAAAGCAAGAGATCATCTTCTCTGTGCATTATTTGCTGCATTAGTTCAATTTGTTTGAAGCATCCTGAACCTGAACTCATCTTGTGGCTACTACCTTAGCAGCACAGTAACATCCCTGGCCACTCACAGGAACTGCTAGGTACTGAAAGAAGCAACTGTTTGTTATTCCTGACTTTGGAAGCAGTTCCATGCCAGCTCCATTGTAGACCAGAACTAAATATAACCTCAGAACTGTCCTGAAATTTTCCATTTTGTACTGTGCTCTCCAGGATATTGCATGGGAAGATTATGGCTGGAGATAAATGCACTCTAGATATATAATGGCCTAGTACATTGATAGCTGCATGAAACTGGTACTTAACTAATAAAATATCATCCTAGGCCAGTCAATCCTATAACTTACCTTTAAAAATGCCACATATATGAGATTATACACCATTATCAATGAGATTCTATAAGGGAAGGAGTATCAGAGCATCCCAGTGCAATTTACTACCACCTTTCAATTTGATCACTGCTGGGGTAAAGTTGAGGGGATTGAGAGGAGAGAGACAGAAAAACACAAGAGATGTGAGACATGATTAAAGCATGATCTCATCCTATTCACACTGGCAATGCCAAATTTAACTAGTCAAAATCCCCCTTTGATGTGTCAAGAGCCCTCAGCAGGAGCAATTCTGCCATAAAGATGTTTCTGTTGAGACAAATTCCAATCTTAAGCTTTCAGGTCAAGGTGATCCACAGAATCTGACATCTCTAAAGGCCAATTTGTCGTCCCCCCTGCCAGAAAACCCTGAAATCGCTAAATGTACCAAGCACACTGACAGCTCCACCTTGTCTCTTAACTATCACTTGTCTTAAAGCAGCTTGCATGGCTTCAGGTAAAAAAAAAGTACAAATCCTTCTTTAATGGCCTGAAACACACAAATAAAACATAGTTTTGGCTTTGTCTTTCAAGAAGCCCTGCTTCAAGAGTTCAGACCTGTGATTCCTTGAAGCAAGTGTGCTTTCAAACAGGAAATGTCTAGTCCAAGATCAACAAGGGGAGGATGATCAGGAGACTAGAAATAAAATCAGCTCTTAGCCTAAAGAAAGTACACTCCGAGAAAGAGCCTGACTGGATTTAATAGGGGAATGTGGGCATTCATGGCTTTCAAAAGATCACAGTTTCTGCTTTGAGTGGAGAATGTTTTTGACCTTTGGTGTGGATACATTTGGCAACCCACTGATGTTCTCTAGTTAGTCCATTTCATGGATAGCAGTATCCAATAGATCAGCACCCTGCTTGGTCCTGTTCAGCACTTGGGAAGAGAAAAAGACTTCAGAAAATGAGTCCTAGGTTTGGGTATGACTCAAGACAGCTCAGTCAGGGGAAATGGGGGAAGCTCAATGTACTGCTGAAAAATCTCAAGCTTTCTTTCAAACAGTACTGCAAATATTTTTCCTCCAAAGAAAGTTTCTGTAAAGCAACTGTGTCTGACACATCGTGACAGGGCAGGCCCAAGACAGGCACACTGGGAGCAGGGCCATGCAAATAATATCAGACAATCTGTCAAAGTACCTCAAAACTCACCAGGGAAACCACAGACTGGTATTCCCATCATGTTTCCCATCACTACCCTGACTCAAGTGAAGCAACTGGATTCCCATCCTTACTCCCATGTTGCCTCCAGAGAGCACTGTCCCATGCAACCTTTTCCTATGGCAATCTGTAGGGCTTTACACAGTTCCTCCCACTGTTCACAGCACTGAGATGCTGACATTAACTCCTGCAGCCTACACACACCTCTCCTGACTGACAACCGCTCTCGTCAGCATAGAACCCCGGGTGTAGAAATCTGTATTTATAACAGAGTGTGTGGTTCTTCTTGACATAAAACAATAAACTAGCTAACAGGGGCTATGCATGACAGGTTGAGATGCCTGTCATGAGAGCTGTCCGTGAAAAAAAAAAAGGGATGTCAGCCCAGTTTTGCAAATCTGCACCTCTGACAGTCCACACCAGCTGTGGAGATTGTGAAAATGAAGGGAGATTTAGAGAAGTGGTCACAGAGCTAAAGAAAAACCCAAAACATTGTAATTCCTTTACCTAAGAGCTAACCTCTCCTTCTGTGTAAAACGGAAAAGGCTGAGCTAGTGCTTTTGGGTTTGATTATTTTTTTTTTCACCTTTAATTATGCATCATCAGTGACAAGCTCATGTGGAGCTAAAAGCTGGATCTGAGCATGAAGCTAATTTTTGGAGCTATTGGCTGCTCACTACCAGGAATAAAAATGATTCCTTGTCTTCCTAGATTTGGTTTAAGGAACAAAACCTCTTTGTCTCTCCCTCCATATTAGCTGCCTACAGACAGCTCCATTTTCCATTTGTGCATTTAATTATGCCTGCCTATGTGAGCTACTTTACATTTGTGCTTATTGAATCTCAGTTTATTGATTTCAGCCCCCTTCTTGAATTCATCATAGTTGGACTCAGGGCTAATCCTATTCTCCAATGCATTGGCGATTGCTTCCAGCTTTGTGTTGCATATGAATTTGATTAGCATACTCTCCATTCCGGTCTCCGGTGAAAATGTTAATGAAAACATCGTGCAGTATCAGATCTAGAGCACATACACACAGGGCTCTGTGCGCCACTGCCTAACCTGACTCTAAACCTTTAATAATTCTCAATACTTCTGGGGTACAAACGGTCAACTTAACAACACTTGGCTAAGTGATTTGCAACATTTCCATTGAGTTTATATTCTGCAGGAAACAACTAACAAACCCGGATCAAATGTAGGGGAAAGTCAAGAAAGCAGCAATGGAATTGGGAAACCACAGAAGTTTGACATTTAATCAGAGTTAGAGCTCAATCTAAGGATGCCATAACAGTCCCTGAAATTTCAGCTTCAAAAAACAACAAAAAAAACCCATGAGAAGGCACACTTATATTTTTGGCAAGTTGACTGTTATCTCAAGCTTAATCTCAATGGTGTGGCTCTTGTCACATACTTTAAAATGATGCCAAATGACAAAGTAAGCTGGTTATAGTGTGAATCTAACTTTCCAGAAATAAAAAGGATTTAGGATTTAAGGGTTGGTTCATGCCCATCTCATTGATCAAATCATTAATTGTGAACAAAATACATGGGAATGGACATGGACATAATTGCTTTCATATTCTAATTTATCAAAAATGAAACAGATTTCCCCATGTTTATCAGCAGAATTAAGCTGCTTATATCCATGATCATGTCTTAGCCATAGAACTTAGGATTTTTTTTTTTTTTTCCTTCAAGGGTGGGAGGTGTGTGTGAAGACTACACATTATTTTACATCTTAGCTCCCGTCCCACGTGGGTTGGTTATTGAGCCAGGCATCCACCAGTGTCAAAGTTTAGTATAGCAGTGCTCAATTTCCCCATGTTCCCTCTTGTTTGCAAGTTTAATTCTGCCATTCATGCCCCTCCTCTCTCTCTCCTGCCTTGGTAGATGAGGCATCACCATGTCTCAACAGCTTTACTTTGCCTCCTTCTCTTTTCTAACACAGTAGAATCTCAACACCCATCAGAAAACCCCAAAACACTAATCCCTGGCAGCAGTAAGGAAGCAAGATAGGCAGAGGGAAAAGTTATTCTGTTTATAATAGGATTAATCTCTTTCTGAAAACTACCCCAGACATGCCCTGGAAGGGCTGGTTTGTTCCTGGCTCAAAAAAGATGCATCCAAAGAGTGCAGTTTTGGCCTCTGGAACGTATCAGATGGCACAGTGCTTTTAAAAGGTTTCCCAACTCTTTTGCAATCCTGCCCTCCTATTTCTATGTTCATAGCAACTGTTTCTTTCAGAACTCTGTTGATGCAGGTCTTCATCACTCTTAGTGTACCTCTTGCAACTGCTCTTTGGACCATGCAGCAATGTTCAGAGAAGAACACTGACTTACTTCCAAAGCCACATGCACCCAGCCAGATTAATTTTCATTGTCAGCAGTGTGTGTTTGGATCTGTGACACCATACCATGGTTACTCATTTCTGAGGGAGGCTCACAAGTGGCTGTAAGCAAGTATAAATAGAACGATGATGCCATAATTTTTCTTCTACTTGAGCAAAAGGTCCTTCTGACCTAAAAAGTGAAAGGTTTTATTCCAGCTTTGAAAAGTTGCCCTGGAAACCAGATGTAGATTGTCCCACCAAGTATGAAGTATGATGTATCACTGCATCATTTGTCCTGTTCTTATCATTATTTTTAGCTAAGATAGAACTGCAACCTGTTTCCGGCCTGCTCCTACTTGCTCTCACTCTGTTGAAAATTCTATATATTTTACTTATAAATCCATTACTAAATGTTTAATCCATCTATATATAATTTCTGAGTAATTATAGAATGTCTGCTAATAAAGAGCACTGCTCAGATATCAACCCACACTCCCTTTGCAACCTCATGTGATGAAAATCTCTCATTTAGGAAGCTCTATTGACAGTGGCAATGGCCTCTTCAGTCTGCAGAGGGCCAGTGTGCTTAAATCTTGTCTGATATCACTGTATTAGAGCAGAGGAAGGTTTTCTCAAACACCACCACATTCAGAACACCTGGGAAAAGTCAACTGATTCCTACTCTTACCTGCAGCTGTAGCAAGGGAAAAATGCATTAAGTGCTTGCATAAATTTAATATTCAATATACCCAGAAACAGCACCCAGGATGTCATTCAGTCAAAACCCATCGAAGATGTGTTTAGCATCATGTTGAGTAGATGGAAACAGGTGTTAACCTGTACAGGCTCCATTTTCCAAAGGAACAGATGGCTTGGAATACGCTTGTCCTTTCTCATTTTTCAGTCATCTCATCTACTACTTTGCTCTTCCACTCTGCAAAACCCTTAAGCCCAGGAGGAAATTCTCTGAGCTGCTACAGAGAGGTTTTTATTGCACTTTCACTTAGGAGACTCTCTATGACCCTATTTATAACATATCCATGTTCTGAATAGGGTAGCAAGGGGGAAAAAAGCTATTGTCTGAATTGCAGAGTGGAAATGGAAGCACAGACAAAGCTCCTGTAAAGACTTAAATGATGCTTAATGATGGGGGTAATCACAAAGCACTATTCTCAAAGGCACATGCCTAACTAATCCTCATTGATTTAATTGAAAAGGTGAACAACCAATAGAGGGGTTTTTAGCATTTCACTATGTATTTATCTGCATCACGAAATGCCTGAATACCTCTGGAAATCCGGCCCTTGGCCTCTATCCCATTTTAAGAAAGCAAAGTAAGCAACAAGAGAAGTAAATCAGAGGAATTTGGACTCCTCAGTATACAAGTCTTTTCAGAAAAAAACAAGTATAAATTCCTTACTTCATAAAAACAAAAAACCAAACAAACAAACAAAAAGCCACACACACAAAAAACCCCTACCCGAGGTAGTTTATGTGGAAATTCCAGTACTATTAATTGATCTGCATGACCTCATCATCCTACTCGTGAATTCATCCATCTCATTCCCTGCAGACTCTTGAGTCTGGTACTATTTACACTGTTTAGATTAGGCTTTAATGAGTACCAAAAGCTTTGCGTTTTCCTAATGAGAATTGAAGTAAAATTGAAAACTACAGGCTTTGTTTAAACAAGAACAATGTGAATCTGGCAGAATTTAAACCAAGCTACAACTGAAATGCAACTGAAAGGATGAAATATGAGCATAACTGAAAAACATTCCTGCAAGATACTACCAGCTTTATCAAACAGTATCATACAGAAACAGTAGCTATGAATGTGAAAGTATTATACACTTAGTGCACAGAATTCACCTCTTACTGTCTTACAATAAGCAAAATAATATCTATTTAAATCTGTAAAAGAATAGGTGTAAGGAAATTAAGAAATTTCACACAGATGGAACTGCAGATAACCAAAAATCTGGATGTGTAACTCTTCAGAGAAGCTTCCATGAGAAAGTGAGCCAGAGAAAGAACAGAAGAGACTACGGACAATTCCATTGTTATGGAATTAAAATAACACTCCCTGGCAACTCATCAGCTGATCTGGGAAATCCAGGGCACCTTTCACCATTATTTGGCTTGTGTCCTTGGCTTCTCTTATCCTTTTGTGCTGTTATAAGCTCTGCTGGACTTGTGTCTTCTAGTGGAACTAGCAAGGTGGTGAGAATGAGGGCAAACCATTAGTTATATACATTATAAAGCAAAACCTCCCAATATTAAAATAACAAAAAGAGTTTCCCTGATTGAAAATTCTCTCAGTGTGGGCTCCACACTGTGTGGAGTGGTGAGTTTACATCCCTTCTCTTCTAAAACCCCTCTTCAGCCTCCTGGGAAAAGGACACCGCCATCTCCTTTGACAGCTTCCCAACATACAAGGTTGTGTTTTTTTGGGGTTTTTGTTTTTTTGGTTTTTTGTTT
>VWZN01009648.1:1526732-1558484 GCA_013396955.1 Regulus satrapa
TTGTTTTTTTTTTTTTTTGGTTTTTTTTTTTTTTTTTCTTCTCCATTTCTACCACTCCCAATCCATTTGCCTCTTCTGTCACAATCTATCTGTACACCAACGTTATCCACAAGCCTCACAAGGTAACAGAACATAATCACTTTTATGTGCTTGTCTGCCTTAATCTCTGGAAGAGTTCCCTGCAATCACTCTCTGGGGAGTTCATTTGTTAGATCATTCCCCATTTGGAAGAGCTGTATTTAATGTTTATACTATGGAAGAGATCACTGGCAGGTCTTTCCAAGTTCTGCTCTAGTTGTTGAATCTGTGTGAAAAGGAGCTGACTGCAACTTTTTGGATGAAAGAAATCCAAAAAACAGCATTGCTTTTTTTAATAATTTCATTGTTGCTTTAACATGAAGAGAATAAACTAGGAAGAATGGGTCAATTTCAAGATTACTCCTCTATAGAGGGAAAGATTTAAAAAAGATCTGTTCTGGTGTCAAGTGACTTGAGCAATTTTCAGGTTATTGATCTCTTCTCAGCATAATTTCTTTGTGATTATTTTACCTCTCCATTCTCGCCTCATCACTCCTCCATAAGGACCCTCCAAAGGAGCGGTGATCTATTTCTCTTTTCCATCATATGCACTCCAGTTTACCTTCCATAATTGCAGAAATAATGCTCAGTGAGTACCAGAAGTTTGGAGACAGACTTATGGAAGGAATAAAAAAAAAGTTTTTACATGGCTGTTCATTTTCTACTTTCCCAGCCGTAAGTGAAACAACCATCCCAAATTCATGCTGATAAAACTTTCAGATCCCACTATGAGCAAATTCGATAAAAGCCTGTGACATCAGCTTCACACAGTACCAATCTGTTCTAATCTTTTCCAACAACTGCACTAAACCATCAAGAGCAGTCCCACCCCCACAAATGCTCACAGCAGTACTGCTCTGAAAATGGAGCTGCCCAATGCAGAGCTGCCCTAGGAACAAAAAGGCACACAGGGAAGGCAGGAAAAGATGACCTCAAAAAGACCTAAAACAACCTTTCTGTAATGTAAAAAACTGCTTTCAGAGCAAGGCCTAAGGCTATACCTTCTCCTAGGTTCAATCCCTGCTCACTACAAAGGAGACCAATGAGTTTGTCTGGCTGTTCCCATGCTAGCTCACATAAGGTGGTCTTGGAAAAGCCCCCAAGTAGAACACTCTACAAATCACAGGACAGCTCTGCCGTATCTGCACTTTCCTCCCAGAGAAAAGTCTTTCCTAATGTCCCATCTGAACCGCCCTAGCCACAGCTTATGACTGTTGCTGGTGTTACACTGTCTACTGCTACTTCTAAAAATCTTGTTCTTTCTTAGAAATTATGTATCGAAAGAAATTATGTATAATTTCTTTTGAGAAATTATGTAAAGGCACCTTTTCACCTCCTGCTCTCTAAACTAAACCCTTGATCCTTCAATCTGTTTTCACAGGACAAGGTATCATAGGGCACAAATATTTTAGTAGTTGTCTCCACTAGACCCTCCACAGTTTCTCCTCATGCTTCCTGAATTGTTGACCCTCAAACTCCACATGGATTCCTGGGTCACTGAGGGGGATGAAGAGCTCTACAGGAGTCAGTTCTCATCCTGCAGACATCACTGGTGTAACTGGGCTACACCAGGAACAGTGTGCCCAGCAGGTTATGGAAAGCTCTTCCTTCCAACAACAATATGAAATTAAGCACAAGAGTGAACCTCCTCTCTGTAAAACTCTGCACTTGGTAGGGAACCTCCCCCAGTGTCTTAGAGTTTTCTACTATGGCTCACTTATCTTTTGAGCTCCAGAACACTGGACCTTAAAGGGCAGCATCACTTTGCAAGTGGGTTGCTTTTGTCAGAGCTAAGGATGGGCTCAAGCAAACTGAACCAGAGGAAAGCCTGGAGCTTGGATTTTCCATGTCCATGGTGGTTGTTATTTCCATTAGGCCTTTGAGCCAATTGAGAGAAACCTGTCTTACCTGCTCACTTGAGTGGTCTGCACTTGAAGGAGCTGTTGGATCAAGCAGTGCAAGGAAGACAGCTCACAGCAGTCAGTACAAGAGGAGCTGTGTGCATGCTGTGTCACTGGGAGGTCAAGCAGGGAAGACTCCACACCCTCACTATGAGTAATGAGGGATGGGGAGGGGTTGCAAGTACAAGTTTCTGCTGAGGAAAGCTTTGGGACTTGTTTTTCCCTTCATGTGGCCCATCCACCAGTAGAAAGAAAGAAAGTACTACTATGTTGTAGCATGTGAAAATAAACACCTTAATGGATTTTGTGCAACATGGTGGATTTGCAGCACGAGGGGCAGGCAAGCATATTGGATAATTTTCTTATAGCCTCCCTGCCTTACTAGTTATAGTTAAGTTGCTTTCAAATAAGAGCCTCTTTTCTCCCGTTGCTCTAAACAAACTGTGAGAGATCCAGACTGTTTTGAGGTTCTCACTGTGAACAGTAAAGCAGAATGAATGTACAAGTTGCACATGCTACTCTGCACATTAACATCTTTTGATCGCTGCAAGATTGTCTGTTTATGAGGGCCTTTCCCTGGAAGAGCAGTCAAGCCTCTGTCTTGAAGCTCTTCCTCTCTCTGGAAACCTCTGCCCTAGATGAATGAAGCCAATTTTGCAGACATGGGACAGCATCTGAGAAAATATCCTTTCCTTCAGGAAAAGACCAGTCCAAATTCTCCTGCATTTCAGTGACATATAAGCCAAAAAGAAAGGGTTATTTTAATAAATAACACCCCACCCTCCACCTGCACATACACCTTAATTACACACTTCTACAGTGTCAGGATACACTGAGTTCAGGAGAAAAGCCTTCAACGTTTAAAGACAGACAGCCTGAGAAGGGCTTCCAGCTTAGGATGGAAGACCAGTCAGAAAGCAGATTTACATCATCTTGGGAACCTGGTGCTGCCAATTTCAAGAAGACACACAACCTTTTTAATTTGCAATGATTAAATAATGCTCCGCTCTTTTGTGGGATCAGAGTGTACTGCTTAATTTGACATTTCTCCTTGAAGCAGAATCTATTTCCTGGAATTCTCTGCAATGCAAAATGAGTGGCCCACAGACTCACAAGGCTTGGCTAAGAGCATACCAGAACCTTTTCATTTACTTTCAGGAAGTTCTTTTCTCAAGCGCCTCTCATGACTGTATGCACAAAACCTGCCATAAAGGCCCTGACCTAAAGTGGGCATTTGTTGATGTCATTTTGGGCTACAAATACACAGAACAAGAAATTAAAAAACAATTCTCCCCGTTCAAGCTGAGGGGGGCCAACCCTGTCATTGCACAGATCTAGTATAGAGTCAGTAGTGGTAAACATAAGGAGGGTTCCAGAGCTGAGAATACTTAGGAAATAATACAGACCAGCTCACTTTTTCCTGCACATTACTGCACCCTCAGGTATTTCCAAAACAAAAAAGGACAAACAAGAAGGATGCTGGGCAAGAAAACTCAAGAGGTTGCCTCCAAACAGAATTTCTATGATTCTGCAAAGTTCATGTTCAAAACCAGGAATGATAAGCAGGAATAGCTAAGCCCCTAGGAGGCTCAGGGTAAAGGCCATATTTCTTCACTTATCATTTCCTAAAAAGGAATTCAGATGGCTTTCCCCTCTGCATTCTGACTTTCCTGAGTCACGTTTCTGTACATTTAGCTTTTCCTGATGCTTATAGAACTGAGTCCTTACAGCACTGTGCACTGGGAAAGATCTTGCCTGATGTACCTCCACAGACAAAATTCTTGTCTGCAGTGTCTGTCATCAATAACACCAGGAACAACGTAGTTTCTTTTAGTACTGTCCCTTTAAAACACTCCACAGACTTTAAAACAGACTCTACATCGCTGCATACATTAAACACCAAGTATTTGGTGCTGCAAAGGCCACAGATGTTGAAAGGATGGTGACAGGGAACCTTCCACCCCAGCAACCTCACTCATCACACAGAGTGTAAATGATGGTGCCAGCAGCACTTTGCCAGGTCAGTCACTTAACTGTCAGATACAGCTGAAAGGATGAAGAGCAAAGAGGGTGAAGTAGAGTCAAGACACAAAGTTCAAGCCTCATTTTGTTCTTTACCAAAGTTTGGTGGGGAAGAATTGGCTAAAGGCCCATTTTTCCATTCAAAACCCAAATTGCTTTGATAATTAGCAAGTCTATTGGAACATGTGCAGAGCCCAGGCATAAAAGACAAAGCAGATGAGAGCATGTCAAGAAATCATATTTGATATAGATTAAAATTACTGAAATATAGGGAATTATGGAAAAATACAATCATTTTGCAATTAAGATTAGGACTAAGAAAAGGATTTGCATTCATTGTAACAAGCAAGACCAGTAACAACTAACAACCACCTACGGAGATGGAGCTATTAACATGCAAATGATCATTATTCTGACCGAGGTATTTCCACAGAAAATGTGCCGTTTATGTAGATTTCAAAGAACTTTTTTGAAGCAAGGTATGTATGGATAAAGAACCAGGAGTGGGAACACTGTTTACCCAGGAAAACTGTTCTTCTTGACACCGAAGAAAAGCAAGAAACAAAATTACTGAGCTGGGGCTGGAACAGACATGGTGTGGATTCCAGCAAACCTCCCTGACAACACGATTACTATGGAGAGAGAGCTTTGGGGCCAGAATGCTAATGTAAGAAATGCAAACCTTTAGTTCACAACTTAGAGGAGTAAAAGCCAGGGGGAAAAAGAGGATGCTTCTGACTTGAAGGCAGGAAATAGGAAGAGAGGAATTTTTAAATTTTTTTTTAATTGTAGAAATACCTGAGCTCTTCAGATATAACCACATAGTTTGCACCACAAGCACAACTCACAAGGGGAAAGCATTACCTGAAAGTACCCTAAATACAGCTTCCTCTCTTATCAACATTCTTTGCGATTACTGCCCTAAATTCAGTGCAGCTTTGACTCCTTAATATTATACAGGTCTTAACAAATTAGTTGAGGTCCATTTTTACAGGCAGTGGACAAGGACAACTGAGCTCTAGTGGAAGGCAAAAATGAGTGAAGAGCTCATTCAGAATACTCAATGAATGGCAGGCAGCACAAGACTTTATCTTGCTAGTGTGCTGTCAAGACCTTGGCAGAGGTCGGGAAAGAAGCAGGAGAGACAAGTACAGCAGGCACCAAAACTGAAAAGGAAGAGAGAGACATTCCATTAACTGTGGGAAAATTCTACCTTTAAATAGGATATAGGAGAATGTTCTCCTGAAAAGTATGGGAGTATGTTTGAGAAAAAGACACTGAATTTCACTGCAGCTCCATTTTACATTCATAGAAATTCAGATCTGTGAGATTTCAGGTGTCAGGGAAAGTGGCTTCTTTCTAGGAGTTGGATTTACCAAATATCTGAAGGTCCCAAAAGGCTCTTTTGGGACTTTGGTAGTGCCCACATATTTTAAAACTACATTGTATGGCCTTATCAGAGTGCCTTTAAAAGATACTGGAATGTGTGGGTTTGATCTGTGTGTCAGAAATGGGGTGAGGGTGACAGCCAGAAAGTGCAGGAGCTGGGGGAGCAACATCGATCTCTCACTTAGCAGGCTGTACTGCTCTCACAGTCCTACATAATCCAAAGAAGAGGCATTTTAGGAAGAACTGAATTCGAAAATACCAAATAATAACTTCCTATCTCGAAGTGCAAAATGAGATTCTTTCAGCTCTGCACAGGGTGTTTTTCAAAAATTGGGAAGGCAAAGCATATCTCTGTAAACAAAAGCCACCCACCTGCTGATGAGACAAAAATAAAATAAACAGGCTCAGTTGGTGGGTCTAAAGTCTACTCTGCCAAAGCCAGTGAATGGACAGTTAACACTATTCCTTTTTCACAGGGAGCTCCTGGTGTTTCATTTGTCTATTGTAATGTCAACATCACCAGATAAATGCTGAATACCCTGAACACTGTGTTCCTACAGGGAATGTGTAAGAGATAAGAATAACTGGCACATCAGGGGGTTTTTTTTGCCCCACAATGAACATATGAGCAGCTGTTGGAAGCAGTATTTTTGGCCTAATAAGTAGCAAGGCAGGATCCAAGCAATTTCAGGGTCTTGAAAATCTCCTAGATTCCCAAGATTACGGAGTCACAGAATGGATTTTCTTGTGGCCACAGTGGGTCATCTAGTCCAATCTCAGCATATCTTTTTGCTTTTCTACAGTTGTCAGAAGTATCACACAATCCCTACCAATGGCCAAGGCACAGGGATTCAGTGAATGGTCCATCTGGCCTCCATCCATGTTGGTATTAGCTTGGATACAGGAAAGACACAGATCTTCTACCTCCTATTAAAACTGTGAATTGGAGAGCTGCAAGAGAAGCGTGTCATGTACAGTTCAGAATAACCTGCCCATATGGGATGATTCCACAAACATAGAAGCAAGTTAAGGATAAAAACATAGTGCTTGGCTAACACAGCAATTATTTAGTATTTCTTTTTAACGTAATATTTCAACATTTTCTATTTTAGGTCAGGAAATTCTGTCATCTTCATTTTATAGATACTGAAAAAGATTGTGAACTGTAATTTGGGAAGTTGTACTGGCTCCTTGGTTGCCCCTTTCTAAGTGAGGGACCTGCCTGGAGTGCTGACAGCTTCTTTCTCCTTCAGGCCATGTAACTAAGGCTCCTTCCCATCCAAACAAAGGACTCTAAAAGGAGAGAGGAGGTCATGTTCCCCTTGTTGCCCCAGTAGGGGCTTGAATGTTCACCCAGGCTATCAGCTGAGACATGGAAATGGCAACTAAGGCTGTGCTGTCCTAGTAAATTTGAAAGTGCACAGATGCAGTGATGTTAATAAACTACATGCAAGTTTGCTGGCATAAGGCTTGGCCTGTTAAAATTTGTATTTCAATTCCAAGCCGTGGATGATCCAGGGGTCATTCATAAGCAGAAAGCTGCATGAAGCTACACTAATTTGGGAATTACAAGTGGTTTACTACCACAGATATGATTCCACGCCAGGTGGCTTTACTGCCTAGAAATGCTGCAAGGTACATTTGATTTACTAGTACAGACATAACTTGCTGGAGATCACCCAGATAGTCCATAGCAGAGCTGTGACTAAAGCCAAAGTTGCCTGAGTCCTGGTCTGGCTCATAATCACTCAGCCACATTTCCAGTACCAGTGCTTCTTTTTGCTCAGTACAAGCCTTTCAATTTGCACAGCAGCAAGTTACTTGGACCACCAGTTGTCAGTTTGATTGAGTCTGTGCTCCTACAACTTGCTTAGTAGTACACACAAACTTCTCAGCCCACAGATTCCAAAAGCTGTGAAAATCTAGGCAGTATTCTGCAACATACACTTAGCCTTCACAATATAAATATACCTCATGTGTTTCTCATCATATGTTTCCTCAATACTACAGCCAAAAGCATGGTCAAGCTTAAATCACATATCCTTGAGTCTCAAGACAGTGACTCAAGCTCTTAGAAGGTCCTTATAAATGCAGGCATTTGGTCTTAAATTCAGAACAGAGACCTGCCAACTGATCCTCAGTATGGATCCATATGGAAACATATTGCAAGCTCTTCTTGGCTAGCACATGATGGTACATTCACCCAGAAATATCACGCCACATGGGTATAACATGAAAATCCAAGAGGACGAGCAGCAAAAGACTCTGCCTCATTTTGCCTGGAGAAAGTGAGATTTTGTGGCAGCAGAAAACCAATCAGACAATATCCCTCTCTAGTTCTCTCTGCTGTAGGACAGTTCAAATGAACAGAGCATGATTACTACTGCAAGACAAGGGCATTTTGGGACATAAAATCTTTTTAAGGTGATTCTTGCCTTTCAGTCAGTTCTTATAACAAGATGAGGCCTTGAATCCTAAATCTCAGTTCTCTCAAATTCTGAGAATCAGATCAAATGTTTTATTTGGTCTAACTGGAATAGAATCGCAGAATTGTTTAGATTGAAAAACAAAACAAAACAAAACCTCCTAAGATAACTAAGTCCAACTGTTAACCCAGCACTGCCAAGCCCACCACTAAATCGTGTCCCTAAATGCCACATCTAGACATCCTTAAAATATCTCCAGGGATGGAGACTCGCCCACTTCCCTGGGAAGCCTCTTCCAGGACCTGACCACCATTCCAGTGATAGAGTTGCTCCCAACATCCAATCTAAAACTCATCAGGTGCAACCTGGGGTCATTTCCTCTTGAAGTACCAGTTGTTACTTGAGAGAAGAGACTGACTCACTGAGGTCTTCAATTAATTATTTCAATCAGCTCTGTCTGTGAGCCAGGTTCTTCTTCACTCTAGCAGACACTTAGAAATGCATCTTTCCAATGAGTCTGCATGCTCATCTTTGCAGACCATAAACTAAAGTTCACATTATGGGATCTAGGATACTTGACAAATTGTAAACCCTAACAAATACTTCTTTAGACCTGCAAAAGACTGTGTGGTCCCAGTGAGTACAGCTGATATCCTAGTGACTACATGTCAGATAAGTTATAAAAATCAAATATGAATAATCTAATAAAGAACCTTTTAAAATATTAACAGTTTTGAAATGTTTAAAATTTAAAAGTTTTGAAAGCAACCTTTAAGTAACCTGTAGAGAAAGAGGTAGGGACTATTTAGGTGAAAGAGTGAAAATAAGACAATAGGGGGAAAAAAAGGGCTATAAAAGCAAGTTTCCTTCCCATTACCTGCACACACATGCAATGTATACTGCTGCATAATTACATATTTACTTTTGTAGAGTTTCTGAGCTGTTGAAAATTTTCCCACTCTCAAAGCTGAATTTAAGTAAACTGTTAGTAAAGTACTCAGCAGAGTCAAGCAGTTTTGAAGACCTACCCAGCTGACAGTACATCCTTAAACCAAAACTTAACAAAACCCTTGGGACGAATCCTGGGGCACATCTGTAGTAATATTTGAACAGTGGTGACATAGCAGAGTGCCACAAATTTTAATGCTCTTTGCACTCATTCTCTTAAAAACTCATTTACCCCAAGGTAATCTGTGAAGATCTGAACAGTTTGAAAATTGTTGTTTGTCCAGTCACTTTCATATAATTTGGTGTGAAGGATGTTTTGAGCAGTGGCCAAGGAGATGCCTGGTCTTGCTGAAATTGTTTGTTATACATCAAACACAGACCAAGGCCTCTTAAAATTTTATGGAGGTTTGGATGCAGCAACTCAGTTGTGCACCTACTGACCACTGGATAGAAATGTTGTACTCTAATGCAGGAAGCCTTATGTATGCACATCCAGAAGTTCAATTTTCTTTGCAAGGTTGGTAATTTTAATATAATCTATAACGTGGATGGGAGACAAATGCCTAGAAAACAGTATTGCAATGATCTCTTTGATGAGGAGAGAGTTCACTTTCCAAACCAAATGAGCTAACGAGCAGAGTGGGGATCAGCTGTTTGCAGGACTGATCATGTCTTCTCTCAAAGCACACCAAACCCATCAGGTCATGCTGGTCTCAAGAGGATTTCATAGACTGCAGCAAATTCAAGTTCAGCTGAAATGTTCAAACACCCCTAGCTTGGGAATGGGTAATGGAAGCTGAAGATCTGGCTCCTTAAAGATAAAGGGTGTTTCATATTGCTTTGCTAATTGTTCTGGGGGAAGAAAGCTGCTTGCAGCATGCTCTGTTCAACCTTGGGACTAATGGGAGATACGAAGGAACCTTTTTAAAAAACAAGAGGCTTTGGTGCTTTGTAAATGGAGGAATTCTGCCTACAAAGCTGAATTTTATACTTAGTTGATTATTTTCATCTTACACAAGTGTGGGATGAGCAGTGAGACCACTAAAAATACTAAAAGCACATAAGCATTGTTTTCCACTTTACATTATGAATTTAATTATTTTAAAGATATACCCCCAAAAAATTCCCCAGCAATTTTTTTTTTCCATCACAGAGGGGAATGTGGGACAAGAAGGGGCAAAGGAGTTTGGTAAGGTGACAGAAAATCAACTGCAAAGCAGAATTTCCTTCCACCCCTACACTAGATCTTTTCTGCAGGTGCTTGTACAGCAGGAGGGAGACTGTCCAAAGAGAGATTTAGAACTCACTCTCCCCCAGGAAACTGTGCAGAAACCTAAAAGTATTTTTGAATGAGGTAGACTACTCAAAAGGTCCTGAAGGCTTTCTGCCCAGGTTTAGCTTTCCTAGCATTTCAGTTGCTTTTGGGCCTGAAACTCTATTGCAAAACTTTGTCCACCAATCCTTCCCACTAGCAAAAAAAGCAATGTATCTCACAAATTCCATATGGCAATACAATTCCACCAAGAAATGGATTTTTTTTCCCCCCCTGTTATGACCTAATTTCCAAAATCCTTGAGGCAATTTTCAGTCTGATAGTGGCAGATGCTGCACATTAGACAACCATGTTTTGAAGTCAGGATATTTACCTGGATCATAGCATTTATGCTGTTCTCTAGTTGCCTGTGCAATATCCATCATCATGTTATTCAAGCACTCTTGGTATCACCGTGTTGGTATAAACAGGACTGATCACACTCATTACAGATTATAAACCACCATAACACCTTTTTGTAGAATGTGACAAAACATAAAGCAAGCAATAGTTCCTTCTCTAAGTCTCAAAATACGGTAGTTTAGCCGTACCAGGTTAGAACATAGCAAATAACCTTGCCAGGAAATGGCAGACCTCTAGTAATCATGAAATGAGGTATTTCAGTTGAGTACAGCTCTTCTAAGGATCTTGTACAGATAGTGACAGAAGGAGAAAGCTTCATTAACTGTGATGTTATCTACAGCCTTTGGTGTTCCTCTGTGATTCTGAGTTTGTGGACTGAGGTTTGGAGACAGCATCAATCTACAGCTGAGTCATGGCTAGAGGTGTAACTAACCTATGTCCAGGTGTGACAAGAATATGCCACACCTATGCTGGGTGCTATTCTGGGTCCCTTTCCTCTCACTGGTTTACAAGGCAGGAAGTTGGTTGTGGCCTTAACCAAATCATAGTTAAGATGATCATCAGAGGGGCAGCCTTTGTCTCAAACTACACAGACCATCTACCATCCCTGGTTCTCTGCAGAGCTTTCTCAGGTGCTCAGGTGCCTTTTAAGCTGTCGACACACCTACTGAGCAGCAGATCAGAGCCAACAGCATGGGCAACAGCTGGAAGGAGAGGGCAAGCAGGAAAGAAAAGTAGTTCTGCTCCAAAATGAAGACACAAGTCCCACTATACCAACTTTGTGCCCCCACTTTGATACACCACCAGCCACCATATGTGAGGAGCTTAATGCTGAGAGGGAGGATGGTGAGAAGGCTCATCAGCCTTTCATCTCTCCCCCTCCCAAGCACCATCCCTGCTGGTGTTTACGCCTCCCCACCCCAGGGACCAAAGCGCCTATTAGACTCATTATCCTCCCTCTGCGGATGTTCCCCCTGAGAGGTTCATTAGGCCTTGCTGCCTGACAGCAGGCAGCCAGAGAACCAGGTGGCCACCTTCTTTTGCAATGCCAGTGTTATTTCCGAGGGGTTAGACTTCTGGGAAGAAGCTTTTAATTTCCCTGTTTCCCAGACGCAGGGAGGGCTCCATAAAACCCTCCCTGCACAGATGGATTGAAGAAAGGCACTACGCTTGGTACATTCTCTGCAGGAGTTCATTACCAGAGGGAAAAGAGAAGTGTGAATCCCTTGGTGTCTCCGTCAACAAGCTTAGAAAAGCAGTTTCTGCCCCTCCCATCCCAGGATCACAAGCACTTCACTTGCATGACTCCAGCACACTCCAAAGCCATCACGCAACAGCCTGACAGTGCTGGGCATGGGGAGATGGGGCTGGTGTCCATTCGACCTTGAAAGAGGCGGAGGAAAAAATGGAAGCTGGAAGGGTTAGCTCAAACTCTATTTCTGCTACTCTTCCTGCTTCCAACTCACTTTGTATCTCTCGAGGCAATATTATATTTCTTTTCAAACTTCAAATCTATTTTATAACTATAGTTGGGCTTTATTGACCTGGTTGTATTTTTTGCACACAGAAAAGAAAGGAAGAAAAATTCCTGGAAGAAAAGATAATATTTTAAGAAGAAATGTGAAGGGAAGAACTTCATCAGACCCTTTAAGATGCAACTTAAAATAGTGAAACTATCCCCACTCAGTCCTACTTTTTCCTGCTTACACACAGACATTGAGATTTCTTGCTGCAGGCATTTCCTCATGTGTCTGCTTCCATGTGTTATAGGGGAGATATCTTTATTAGGTATGGAAAAATTACCTTTCTACTCTGTATTAAAGGAGGCTTCAAGAGCTCAGGGATTACTCTCTGCACCTTCTTCTTTTTTACCATTATGTTTAATTTGGCTCTTGTTAGGTGGGTGCTCTTCCTTTCTAGACCATGAAGAGAGACTGGGAATGGGTAAGGTAGCTGACATTTAAGGGGGGCTTCTCTGCGATGAGTAAAAAGCTCACTTAAAAAAAAAAATATATATATATATATATGATTATATAGTAGCAGTTTTCTAATGTGCCATTTTCAATTTAAATTTTATTTATAGAGCAGCCATTAAAGAGAAGTGTGGGAGTCACAGCAGCATTTCAATTGCATGTCAGGAAGAACCCTGGCCCTGTGGTTGAGGTAAGTGACAAGAAGAGAAGAGCTGGATGTTAGAGCTAGGAAACAAGATGACCCTGGGCAAGTCATTATACTTCCCTCTGCCTCACTTTCCCACTCTGTTATGCTGTGATTTTAAACAATTACCTGGCCTGACAAGTGCAATCAGTATGTAAAGAGCTCTGAAGTGGACATGCACTCAGCTGATCCTCACACAACCAGGAGCACTGCTGGGAACAGGCAAGAGGGAGGTAGCAAGACTCAGCAGCAGTCTGTCTTCCACTGCAGACACTGGATATGCTTGGGAATTCTATGGACTATGTACTTAGAGACACAACCTGCTTATGCTCCCACTGGATCAGGACTAACATGATGTCATGGAACGGCTAACTGCAGACAGGTGGAAAAACCAGAAAGATCCCAGTGCCAAAAGCAGGACATCAGGGATAAAGAATCATGACAACTGCCATTTAAATTAGAAAACTTGTAGTTCAAAGGCGTACAGCCTGGACAAAAATGGACTGAAAATCCAATGCCTTTTTGGATGGGTTGGGTGCAAGACCACACTTGTGCTGCGCTGACTGATAGAATTATGGGAAATTAAAAGTGCCCTTTATCTTCTGCTGTATGTTTATCTGGACAACATGAGCAGAGAAATAGTACAAATACCAACAGTGCAGCACTCATGCACATCCACAGTTCTGCAGCACATTCAGCAAATATGATGCATCCGTCAGGGATTCAAGGGAGTTTTGGGGACAGAGTGCAGGCAGGAGACCAAGAGCTTGCAGAAAAAAAACACTGTATCTGGACAATGAGAAGTGCATACTTCAGAAAATTTTCCCTGCCCCCCTGGAAAATGTTCTATTGACATTACTCATTCTCTTTGGAGCACTCACCAGCTTTCTTTGAAGGACAGTGGTACCACAAGGGAATGTCGGCTGGTTGGTGGCAGCTGTTTGTCCCTCAAGGGTGCAAAAGGAACTCATACCATAGAGTTATAGAATATACTGAGTTGGAAGAGACCTATCACAATCACTGAAGTCCAATTCTTGCCCCTGGACAGGACACCATATGCCTGAGTGTGTTGTCCAAGCTCATCTTGAACCCTGTCCAGCTTGGTGCTGTGACCACTTCCCTGGGGGGCCTGCTCCAGTGCCCATTCACCTTCTGGGTGAAAAACATTGATATCTAACCTAAATCTCCCCTGACTCAGCTTCATGCCATGTCCTCAGTCCTGTCACCGGTCATGAGAGTGAAGAGATCCTACCTGTCTCTGCTCTTCCCCCCATTACAGAGGAAATCGTAACCGCAATGAGGTCTCCCCTCAGTCTCCTCTTGTCCAGGCTGAGCAGACCAAGCGACCTCAGCCACTCCTCACAAGGGACATGCTCCAGAACCTTCACCATCCTTGTGGCCCTCTTTTGGACACTCTCTAAACACCTTAATGCCTTTCTTATATGGTGGCACCCAAAACTGCTCAGAGTGTTCAAGGTGAGGTCACCCCAGAGCAGAGCAGGACAATTCCCTCCCTTGCCTGGCTGTGATGCTGTGCATGATGCCCACCCCCAGGGAAACAGATGGCACACCTGGCTGCAAGGGCACTGCTGACTCATATTCCACCAGGACCTCCAGGACCCTTTCCACAGTGTTGCTCTCCAGCCTCTTTTTCCTGTTCTGTACACGGAACAAGGGTTGCCTCCCTTCAGGTACAGAATCTGGCACTTTCCATTGTTGAACTTCATATGGCAGGGCTTGCCCATCTCTCTAATTTGTATAGGTCTTGTCGAAGGTGAGTTGTGAAGATCAGGAGGATAGACATCAGGGATACAAGCACATAATGGCATGATTTGGCTGTAGCCTGTCTAGATGACATACCACGGACTTGGGAATGGGTATGCTATAGACAGCTTGGGAGAAGGCATTTTAGAGGCATGAGCTATAGGGCAGAACCCCAGGGAAAAGTTCTTTATAGCTATACTGATAGATTACTTGGAGAGAAGCATGCTCTGAATTCAAAGGAAACTGAGATAATATCAGTAACTCAAGGCCTGTACATGCAGTATTCAGTATAAAGTAAGTTTGTTTCATTTTTTTTTCCTGCAGAAATAAATTTGCAGGCACTTCTGGTTGCTGAAAGAGACTTAAAACCGCATGGAGAAGATGAGGTACAACAGAACAGTGTCTATGATTGGAAAGACTGTGCAATCAACGTATAATTAACCTGTGAAACTTGTTGCCAGAGGATATTATAGAGGAAAACAGATTAGCAAGATTCAGAAAAGGATTAGACCTTACAAGAATAGCATCTGCAGCTAGGCTTGCTAAAATAAAAACCATATGGGTTATTAGCCTTCCCACTGCAGGGTATAAAATGATGGCAAGTTGAGGTCAGAAAGCAATGTCTCCCTATTATTTAGCATTGTAAAACGGGCCACACCAGGGGGTTGTTACAAGCCAATCTAAAGCATCCAGCACTGGCAGTGCTTAGGACAGAATACTGGACTGGATGGGCCATTAGTTTGATACAGACAAGCAATTTCTTATACCATTCTGCCCTCATTTCCTGGGAGAATTCCACTCCCCAAACTGATATGCACTCCTAGCAATTGAAATTCAAGTGTAAACATGTTATTGCTTGAGCAATTTGTGGGCATACAAAGGTACAGACTAGCAGTTAGACCCCAAATCGAGACGGCTTGTGGACTAAGAGGTTTTTCTATTATAGCTTTGTGATCATCACCTACAGGCTTCATGGCTGTCATTCAGCTGGTCAGCATCAGCACAGGTGCAACCAAAATCCCCCTTGCACATTGGTGTGAAAGCAATAGAGAAATCTCCATATAGTAGGGGCCTGTACCTTTGCAGCTGCACAGTTTGACCACCCACCCTGTGGGATGCAGCAAAGTAAGGAGAGCAATCAGGATGGAGCAGAAGCACAGGAGAGCGTTTCCTTTTTCCTGCTGCTGCTGAGGTTTGCCCTTTCCGTGTCTCACTGTGGATAGCTGCAGCACCCTTCCTCTGCTACCCTGGCTGCATAGCAGGTTAGGCAAGAGTGTCTCTCTGTCCTACTGACTCAGACAGGAGAGGAAAAGGTGAGAAGGGACAGATGTGGTGAGGAAAGAGCAGAAGGTGTGCAGGGGCTGTAGGTTAGGTGTCAGGAGGTGAGGCAAAGACCAGGACTATGAATGTGGGGCACAAGAGGGAGAAGCAGAGGGATAGGTTGCTGGGGTGGGGTATGAAGTGAAGGAAGCAGAAGGAGTTGCTACAGACACAGAGGGTGCAGGTGGATGATTGCATGATCGCCCACAAGGTTCACACAGAGCACAGAAGCAAATGCTGACATCCATAGGGTACAGATGGACCAGCACACAAACACAGGCAGAAGGGGAAAGTCCAGTGGGAAGGATGTAAAACACTGTTTATCCACTCTACTTCCTACTCAGAGCCACAGCCAAAAGCAAAGCAGCATTTCAGTGATGACAGAGGTGAAAATGCATGATATATAGGTGTGAACAGTGTGCCAGTGAAACTGAGAAAGTGCATTGCTACAGGCACCTGCTTAGAAGTGTGTGGCATTGCTGTTCCACCACTAGGAATTTGGGCAGCATGAGGTGAGTGCTTGACATCTAGCAGGATTGCAAGAGGCAGACAGGACATGAATCTCCTCAGGCCCTCTCTCCTTCCACAGAGCAAACCATTTCAGAGTAAAAATGGTATTTAAGACCCTCAGACTAGGACCAAAGAATACTTTGGGTGATGCACTGTTCATACCATCCTAGACATATGCCAGTATGCATGCAAATTTTAATGGGATAGGCTCTGCCTTTCAGATGCACTCATAACTCCTTAATTTCACTTTCTAATTCTACTCCCAGTCACTTCAAATACTTTTGTGAAGAGCTTAAAGACCTCTAACTCCAGTTTCCTCTAACACTAGCCATATCAGAGAACTTATTTTGGGACACCTCTAGTACAATAGGGACTGGACCCTTGTAGAAATCATTCAGTTTTCTGAAAAACACAGTTAAATGTTTTTCACCTGCACCACCAACATCTCTCAGTCCCTGGCTCGAAGGTCAAGTGTCCACTCTGCATGAGATAGCCTGATCTTCAGAGACTGCATTTACTCTTATAAAGGTCAAACTAGTAGCACAGCTATTTCCCCTCAGAATTTTCTGTGATCCTGTGTTACCTCTGCAAATCCAGAAGTCATTTCCCTCTCTCTCTCTCTCTTTTCTGAACTCTGGCCTATCAGACTTGGCAGTTGTCTCATGACTTACGGGGACCAGCCCCTGAAAAGTTCCTCTCGCTCCTGAAAAGGTCGGATGCACAAATCCCCCCCCACACACAAACGCACCTCCACAGCAACACGAGCAGCTGCCAGGATTCACAGATGCACACACAGCTTCCGAGCTCCGCGCTGCTGCTTTCAGCAAGGACCACTCTAAGTGTTTAGCCCGACACGCTGTGATGATGATGTAAACGGAAAAAGAAAAGCCCTTCACCTGTGAAACTAATTAATAGTCAACAAACTTGCCTGCAGGTAGGAGAGCTGGCGCTGGAGGCTGTCCTGGGGAGGCAGGAGCCTGGCACAGCTGCTAGGTGGCAGCAGCCGTTCACCAGCGCAGCCTCGGCTCCAGCTCCCGGACAGTTTGGTGCTCTCCAAGCGAGCCCCTCTTGCAGCCCCTACCACAGCCAAAGCGCCCAAGGCTGCTGCTGTCGCTGCCCATGACGGGAACATACATAAAGAAAGCAGTCCTGGCTTTTAAAGCACAAAGTGATTGGAGTTGCAGCTTTTTTTTTTTTTTTTTTTTTTTTTTTTTTTTTTTTTTTTTTTTTTCCTTTTTTTTTTTTTTTTTTTTTTTTTTTTTTTTTTTTTTTTTTTTTTTTTTTTTTTTTTTTTTGTTGTTTTGTTTTGTTGCTTTTTTTGTTTGTTTTTTTAAGGGGGTGCAACTGAACAGACACCTTGTGATGATGCTGATGAAATCACGCCTTATCAGTAGGCAGGGAGGCTGTGTCCTCTTCCACAGCTATTTCAGGCCCCTTTATCACCCCCTATCAAGGCGAATATTTATCTTCCAAGGGCTTTTCAAACGCTGCCTAATTAGTCTCCCCAAACCCATAAGCAAAGCAGGGGAGCCAGAACCTTGTGTTCTGTGTAGCAAATGAGACTAAAACTCTGTGAAAGGCTCCAATTTAAAAGCAACCTTCACTGCAGCACGTGGGAAGTGCTGCAGCAGATTTAGGGGCACTTTTAAGGATGCCAGTTGAATATTATAACCTCGTTATTCATATAATTAATACTACAACTACTACTGAATTCCACATGTTATTTATAGAAGCATTATATTCCAGTTATTTTCTGCAGCTCTTGTCTCTTTGACATGCAATAGATTTTCTTATGGAGTGTAGGCCTGCATCACTGAGGATCCATGGGAAAGGCAGACTTTCAGTGGAATATAGTTAAATATTCTGGGCCATTTAACAATGAGGAGCTGTTGAACACAGCTTGAAAATTGAAGGACAGAGATTCAAACTACTCCATCTCAGAAAGCCTCCACAATATCCATTTGCTTGCTGCAAGCTACAATAGCCAGCAGTTACAGACAAGTCTTGACCCTTCATGCTTTTTTACAGGTATGAAGAGCAGGGAAGTATTAAAGAATATTGGCAGCAAAATCAAGTAATTAGGCTTCAGGGTTAAGATCACTCACAACTGACCCGAGGTGTATCAATTCTCCCTCAGTGAAACTGGTTTGGCCAAATATTACGTTGAGTTGGCTTAGTTCATGCTTGAGAAATTTTCTTTGCACTGCAAGAAGAGTGGGTTTACAGGAAGAAATACTACTCTTTTTTTCTCTGCAGGTAGGGAAAAAGCACTCTTAGCCTCTGCAAGGAGTTCAGCAAGCTCAGTATGAAGGTGGTGTAAGTGTTGTTTATGTCTACTCCACTTAACAAGAATGGTCACAGTTGCTCTGAGCTTCTATGTCTTCAAATAACTACACAAAGCGAAAACATGAAGGTAAGGTGCTGTCCTTCCCTGGTCCAGGAGCACAAAATGTTCCCAGAGATGTTCACTTCAGCCCTTTGATGCAGGGAAAAAACTGGACCAAAACCATGCCTCCTATTTTTAAAGAAAACCAGAGCAAAGACTGAAATCAGGCTCTGAGCCCTTCCTACCCACAGTATTTAACTCCTATGCCCCAAGTTCTGCACCATCCAACTAGCGTCTTCAAAACCCAGCTTCCCACAGAGGGGGCTCACCTGACACCTAAGTAGTGTGGATGGAAGTTTGTGCCCTGTGGCCTGACTCCTGGCTCTCTTTGGTTTAGCAGGAGAGGACACAAAGACTCCTCTCCTCAATGTTTGCTTTAATCACTACACAAGTGGAAACTGCCCCGGCCACTTCAAAGGCCCTGCAGAGAAAGAACCTCTAAAGAAAAGACATTTTACTTCAGGAAAGTGAAACACTACAAAAGGGGAAAACACTTGCCAAGCTGTGAGACAGGAGTGAGTTTTAAGACCCTCTTATCCTTTTAGCTCCTCCATGCACTCTTGTGGATTAATGACATTTTGGGCTTCTTAACTTCCTCTCATACAACACACAGTAAAAACTGTATGGGGCTTCAGGCTTACATAGTATCAGGGCAGGACAGAACATTCATTCACAGACATTTGAGTTTTGCAGAGGAAATTCCCTTGCAAGAAAACATCAGTTTTCTCCTTTGGAGTGGTGGAAACCACTCCCTGCCCACATGCTCATTAAAGATGTTGTGAGGTGCTATTGTTTGAGGACTGGCTGCATGTCGATTCTGACCCACTGCCTCCACAGAGGCTGCTCACTTTCTTTTGCTCTACTCGCTGTCCTTCTACTTTACAGGATAAACTTAATATTCATTGAATGTGCCTGATCCTTTGTGCATCTGTTCTAGGCAAACAAAGCTCTTTTGCTCCCCACCTCCCCTCAAACTTTTTTCCCAAAACCAACACGCTGAGGTTTGCTGCCAATTCAAACATCGATGCCAGGTCGAGGAGTTATGAAAATGGCTAATACTGCAACGTGAAAGAGTTGTTCCACTTAACTCCTGCCTAGTTAGCTAAATAGCACTCCATCCATGTAAATAGAGTTGCTGTCTCTTCCTAAGACCCACAGTTAGTTCCTAGTCAGCCCGCTGGTTAATTTTCTCCACCCAGTCTGGACTGTTTAATTTATAAATTACATTAAATAAAACTAAAATCCTGTTGGGGCTACTAATATATCATTCATTAAATATTATGTAAAACAGCAGAGATACATATTTTCTGTTAAGCCCAGACACGTTGCTAACTCCCTGAAGAGATCCTGTGTGATATCTCTGGATGCAGGCATGCTGCCTAGATTCCCCCCGAGGACAACTCATCCGTCCTCCCACCATCTGTCGGCACGCTGGGGTTCCTCCGTCACACCTAGGCAGCCAGCCCTGGGCTGTGGATTCTGCTCTGTGCCTCTGACACTCGGTGTTAAATGGGCCTTAGTGCCCTCCCCGACACGCTGCAGAGGAGCTGGCACCCCTGATCTCCAAGTTTCAGACTTCTTCATGCCACAGGCGTGACACCAAGTCCCTGGAGCGTCATTAAACCCGCACTCCGAACAGATTAGAGATGCATCCACATTTGTCCTTCCCTGTGTTCCCCTGAAGGGTAAGTTTCATGAAAAGACAGAAACTTTAAAAAGTACAGTGGAGCTCATCTCCATCTATTCCAAGTAACCTCTCCATCCAGTCAAAACTCCGTTGTCGTAAAGGAACAAATGGAGTCATGCAGGACCAACGAGGAGAAGAGAAATGAAAGCACCTAAACTTCGGGCAGGAAGTTTCTGTTGTTATTTCTGAAGTGTGTTTAGCATGGAGACATATTGTACATTTAGCATAAGTCCCCGGGACCCTAATGAGCTCCTAATGTACCCCATACTTCAAGGGTTTTCCAAAGAGACCAGTAACTTAGCAACAGCAGCAAATCCTTGACAGACATAATCAGTATTTGTGCTGCAGCTTTAGGCTTCCCCTCTTCTCTCCCACTAAGTGGAAGGTAGTTTTGGCTTAGATTTCTTCTCTGCTTTGTCATTGTTCTTATGACTCTTAAAACTTAGAGGGTTTTTTGTTTTTTGTTTTTTGTTTTTTTTTGGTACATTTGGTATTTTTCCTTTATCCTTTCTGTTCAGTAAAGGAAAAACCCACTAGCAGCAGTCTGCAGGGAGCAGAGTTCTTGGAGCCTGCACCTAGAAGATTCTTCCATGAAGAATTCTGTTGCGCTGGGGAGGGCAGGGGTGGCTCTCTGGGGATGCCACAGGCAAGCCAGGGCTGGTGAAAGCAGTGATTTTTCACATGATAGCAAACTAGACAGTCACCAGGGCTAGTAGTGGATCTGGGTAAGGACAGCAGCTAGAAGGTGATGAGCAATGACTATTCTTTGCTGCGTTCATGGCTCTCAGCCAGGGGAAACTGAATCACCAAACTCTAAAGACATTTGTTTAAAAGTACAAATCAAATACTGACTGCTAACTGCTTCTGAAGGGCATATGAGGTGTAGGCTCCAGAGGAAAATGAGCTCCTTCTGAGGCAGGCTCTGCACTCTTACCCAGTGGCTGCCATTTGGTGCCAACCATGCATAAAGATTTTGTCTTCTCTGCCCACATCTCCTGCCTGTGTTCCCTTGCATTTTACTAATGGCAGAAATAGCAGTGGTTTTGAAAGGAGGCTTCTTTCTATATGAAAGCAAAGTACACGTACATCTGATTCACACCCATAAGAAATTTGTGTGCATCAGAACATCAGTATATTAGGTGTTTAGGAGAACAACCCATTTTAGTAACACGGAAATCTCCATATGCTAACCCAATATGAAAAAGTGAAATTAGTTGTCCTGTATAACAGAAGGCCTGTGAGCAAGAGGCAACCTATTAAAAAAAAAAAAAAAAAAAAAAATTCTATACTGTCTATTCTGTAACAGCTACACTGTAAAAATACACAAGAAGAACAACCAAATTTGAGCTAAAAATCAGAAAACAGCTATTCTGGACCTTGGCTAGTACAGTTGCAGCAACCAAAGAGACAAAACAACCAGTTCAGTAGGTCCAATTTTAACTGGAATTTTACAGACAGAGCATGTCTATATTTAGTTTTCTCCCCAGTGCTGAAAAAAATGAAAGGTTGATAGGGGGGAAAAAATCCCACCAAAAACAACAAACAAACAAACAAACAAAAAACTCAAAACAAAAACCTCAAAAAACCAAAACAAACACAAAACCCCAAACCAAACCAAAAACCAAAAAGCCAACAAGGACTTCTTGATACAGAAGTGGTCTTTGAAATGTGTAAGAATGGTCAACTCAGTCTAGGAAAGCGTGATATATAAAAATGCAGCATCACATCCATGTCTCTTGCATTTATAAGGAAGAGAAATAGACTAGGCTTATACATTCACCTTATAAATTCTAGCTAAGTCAGAGGAATAAGCAAAATTTCAACCACTTAGAGTCAACCAATCTTATTTACAAAATATCAACAGATTGAGCATGGAAAAGGAATGAAGAAATATTTGGCAGGAGGAGGAAAAGACTTTCTTTTAGGTGGCTGTCCAGGCAGTAAATTGGAAGAATATTTTGGGCTAACTCAACTGAAACACTCCTGAATAAAACCCCAAAAGTTCCTCTACATGCAAAGCATGCATACCATGATGGAGCAAAGCACCAGCCCCGAGGCCCCCAACCACAGAGATCTCCAGCACAAAGATCTCAAACTCAGCACAGCACAGACAAACCACTGGGCTGCATATGTCAGCTCATGGGGCCTCCTAGACTGGGCTGTACAAACCCACCCCAACGCCATGAAGCAAGAAGACAGGTCCAAGGCAAGATACAAAATGATTAAATCTGTGGTTTTAAGTCATTATTTAAATGAGTCCAAGCTGCCATCACAAACTCACAGACAGTGGAGGGGCATGTAGAAACTCTTGACCCCTGTGAGAAACCTACTGGAACTGCAGGAAACAATCATCACAATGATTTGTCCTTCCTTGGCTTTTATTACACATATGTCAAAGCAAGGGAAGTCCCAAACCCACCCACGTTGTAACTTTGGCCTACAGCATCAGGCAGTTAGGTCTCCATGAAGCATGAGAGAATCATTAACAGCATCACTTTCTCTCACAGTCAACCTGGCTTTACCCAACCAGAAATGTCTTCAGGAAAAATCTGAAAATCCCATTAATGGGGATAATAATGCTTACCTCCTGTACAAGGTGCTTGAAGATGCATGGCATGGAAAAATCTCTTAGAGGTAGATCTTTATTAAATCCGTCTAGTTCCTCATATTGAGGATCCATACTACAGACCACTTGAGCATAATTCCCACTACCATTAGAGTAAATAAGTCTATATCACATGTTTCAAAATCTGAGGCTGCCACATCTACCCTGCAGATGCAGATCTCCTCGATAGACTGTGCCTGCAGCTTAATGAGCAATGATCTTTTCTCTCCTGCCTTTCAAAATATGTCACCTCACATAATGGAATGAGACAAAGAAGTTGTAGTTCTCAGGTGAAACCCAGCCCCCCTTAAGTCAATGGCTATGCCTTTCTGATGTAAATAGGGACAGGATTTCACTTTCTGCCTGAAATTCTCTTTGATCTGATAAAGAACAGTTTGGTTTGGGTTTTTTTTATGTCTGACTTTAAGAGCTGAAGGAGTCCTGAAGCTAAGTGATGAAACATTGCTAAGAAGTTGTGGGGCTGTTGTCACCTGGGACCAGCTGCCCCAATTCTGGTAACCAGATAATCTGCTTATTTGACACTTCCGGGGGTCTCTGTACAGCCTCTCTTGATAGGTCTCTTCCTCCTTCTTGAATAAAGCTCAGTAAAACATTTGACCTTTCCCAGCCTTTAGAGTTTCACTCTGTTTTAAAAAGGAAAGTAAAGCATGGGAAAAAAACATCTGCTGAAGAAAAATTCTCTCATTTGGATAACACACTCTCATTTAATTTAAGAAAATAGACTCAGAGGCCCACATCTATGATTTCCAATTCACAATAGAGTGCTGTAAAAATTACCTCATTCTTAAATGTTCAGAGCACCTCCCAAGGAAGACACTAAACTAGAAAGGACCATCAGTGATCACCTGGCAAATCATTATCTCATCTGAAAACTGAAGTTCCTTGTCCAGTTTCTATCAAAAATGACAATGAATTCAGACAGTTTTGCCCCAGACCCTTCACAAAACCTTCTGTGCAGCTCAGCATAAATTTCAGTCACTAATCAGAGGGCACACAAGCTTACAGTACTGAAAGGAAAGCTGAAATCAGAACAGGAAAAGCCAAAGAAGAGCCATTGAGGGGAAGTGGGGGAGGCAGAATTGTTGGAGTAAGATGTGCTGCAGGGTGGCCGTCGAGGTGTGTTTAGCAGAGCTGTGCATGCGTGGAACCTGCACCGTGCTTGCCTTTAGTCTGCAGTAGCTGTCGAGCTGTCTCTCACTTTTTTTACGAGCACTAGAATTCACTAAGCCCAGAGAGATAAAAGTGGTGAATTAAAAAGCAGTTCTCTTTGTTTGGTTTTAAGGCAGGATATAAAACACAGGTCTTGCTGGAGCTTCATGCCTCTTGCTGCTTGGGAGGCAGCCACATTAGTCTCAGTGCCTTTCTGATATCTACCATCAAACTAATTACCTGCCTAACGGGAACTGAAATAGATTTCCATTCTCTTGATGTGCAGGAAGGCGAGGAAGTGTGTGCAGGTTGGAGGAGGGTGTGGGGACTACATCAGGTGGGAGAGTCCTACAAAAGGGGCCTAAATTCAAGAACCTTTAGGGGCAGAATGAGAGCTCTGAACCCAAAATATACACCTGCTAATTCCCCTGGTTTGGAAGCAATTAAAGACCCAAGAGTAAGATGTGAAGTTCTGCTTGAGTTCTCAAGTATCATGCTGCCTGAATCCAAGGATTTGTTCAAGGACCATCTTTAGCATTAATCCTGTAGTTAGATACATGACTGAAAAACGCCTGAGATGCTAATGCTCTTACAGTAGGATACTTCTGGAAACAGGACTTATGTCAATAAAGTGGATCATTATTGCAATTAATTTCACTGAAATACAATTGAAACAGAATGTAACATCAAATCCCCATCTGCTCACCACAAACAGCTAAGCCAGTCCTAAAAAAAACCCTAAAAATAAATACCTGCTTTTAGGCTGAAGCAGATTTTATTACAAAGAATGTGAAGGGGAGGTGTGGAAAAAAAGAGTAAAGCATACTCTTGAAATGCCATGAGCTTCTCTCTCCATCCCAGCTAGTTTGCCAAAGCATATTCTTGAGATGAGAAGGGTTATTTTCTATTTTGTTGCTTCATGATTAAGTTGAACAAGTGCCTTTACCCAGATGTGTCTTTGCCCACATCGGTTAATTAGAAATACCCTCTATGTAGATGTATCTTTTTCCAGTCCTTTGCTTCTTAGCAAATAAAAAATCTATTTTGGCTTCCTTGCACTGACCTGTTAATTGAACTAATACGGGTTTTGTTGCTGTTCTTTGTTTTTAAATAAGCAATTTTGTACTTGCAAATTTTAATTTCCCACATGGCAAAACACTTCTGAATATTGCCAAATCCCAGATACGACAGCTAGAGAAAGCATCTCTCTGTTTTTCCACACAGAATAATAAAAAAGAAAAAAAAAATAGAAAAAAAAAGTTTCATCAAGCATCCCCACTGGCCAGCCCTTTGCTGTGTGTGACATTCTGTTGGTTCCACGTGAGAGATAAGGTCGATGTGCTATGCTCAACCTGTCATTAAATCCATTATTAAAGTTATAGAGACCTGAGATTACAAACCTGTTACCTGCATAAAGCCCAGCTAATTTGTTTCTTTCTCTCTCTTTCTTACCCCAAAAATAGAGGAGAACCTCATTATTTGTTACATAGGCTATTTCATAGTAGGCCTGCAGAATTCTGGGAGAATATTCCTTTATTGACAGAGTATTAGGTGGGGGATTTTTGACTGTGTATTACTGCACCATCATGGTGCAGAGGGAGAAATCTCTGAGACCTAAGTTGGCAATTTTTTTAATGACAGTTTTATGTGCTTATTACTCTTGTTTTTTTGCCAGGTTTGTTAGGCAGGGAGTAGGTAACAAGTTGCAATCTTGTCCACTGGCATGTATACATGCATTAATAGGCCAGATGGAGCTGCAGTGATTTTAGCAGCTGAGGGTCTGTACTATTATGTTTATACAGGTCAAGGGAGACAGGGAATACACAACTAATTTAATATAACTTTAGAGCTACAATCTTCACTAAATTGGACATAGGATTGAAAGTGAAGAAAGAGAAAATCTGGCCCCTTCTCTTGGCTCTGCCACTGATCTAGTTTGCAATTTTAAGCAAGTCTATTTTCCCCATCTACAACATGATTGTAATGTTTCTCATAGCCTCTGTACAGAGATCTGCAATGGAGATCCATATATGATTTCTCAAATTTACCTGAATTTTGTTTTCCTAAAACTTCAGCTATGTAACCTTCCTCTTCCATGTGCTTCTTTTATTATATATTTGACAGTGTGCTTATTTTTTCCCTTGGTACTCTTGTTTGTAACAATTGGCAGATTTATAGATTTTTTTCTTTGAGGTATGTATAGCAATAATTTTGTCTGCACTGTGCATATTTTGAACAAAAGATTTCAATTTCCTTATTTTTCCTTTAAAATTTTTTAACTTCTGAATAGAAATTTATTACTGTAGAATTTCACCAGCAATTTGCAAGAGTAACAGATGCAGAGAGCTGTATTAAACATGTATGGTCTGTGGCACTTTGCCAGTCTTTTTGTGCTGAAGCACAAACTAATTTGAGTCTTACATGTAACTTGTTACCAAACTGTATCAATAAGCTGTAGTTTCTATATCCATATAGAATATAGAGATGTGTCCAAACGAAATCAAATTAACAGTATTTCTTGTAAAATTCCTAGCAATATTCTGTGTCTTTGTGTCTCCTGGATCACAGCTTCAACCCCACTACTCAATACATATTGCCCAAGTCATCCACATTCACCGTTTTCCAAATCTCTTCTTTCTCTTATTGCTTCTTTCAACAAATCAATACAACTTCATCCCAAAATTTGTCCTTGCTTCTGTCCCCTGGCTCTGATCCTTCTAACATTGAGGGGGGGTAGAAGGAGAAGGAGTGAGAGAGAGGAATGGCCCCTCTGTAATATGAGTGGCAACCACTAAGCCTATGACAAATTTGAAGTAGCCTGAAATAATTTGTGCTCATTGCATGAAAAACTGATTACCTTGATGACAATCTTCTGAATGTGTATGTTGATTTAACTCATGGACTGCCATTTCCACAAAGGGAAAGTTAAGACAGTGATAAGGTGACTTAACATCAGATACTAAAGGATTATGCAAGGAGCGTTATGCTCCAAACTCATTCCAGTCCTACTGAACTCCTTTAAGAATCATCAAATCTTTAGCACTGAAAAATCCCTCACAGCAAAAGCAAAATGCAGTCCATCAAAAAGCAGAAGACAATTTTCTTGACAAAAGGAACAGACTCCAGAATCTGTCAGAAGCCAGGCCTCTTAAAGTCCCCCATATGAGGCATGTGATTTCAGGTTAGACAGATGTAGCTCAAGAATTACTTGTATAAATACATAGAATTTTTATCTGAAGAGGTTGTGACATCACTAGGAACTGAAGGAAGTCCTGAAACCCCATAGATTTTCTGAGTAATCATTACTAATACAAAGGATACTTGTAAGACCAGAAAGCAACTCTGTCACCAAGACGTTGATACACAAAATTTGAAACCAAGCAAGCGTCAGAGACATCAGAAACAGAAGAGAAATAAAAGTCTTAGAAAGTGGCCAGTCATTCCCAGAGAGTTTTTCAGCCTCTTGAATGGCAGACTTCTGCCATAAAATGCAGTGCTAAGCTGGGAAGCCAAATGCGTTTTAATTGTATTAAATGTCAATAGAAAAATTACAGTTGAATACATATATAAAGAGTAATGCCACGTTACAGGGCCAGATTTTTGGAAGCAAAAGCCAACAGTGGTATGGACAGCAACAGGAGCAAGATTTACCTGTGTCTTTAATGAGCTCAACTTGCATTTATCTGCAAACTCCCCCCCATATGTATTAGCATATACACACTTTTGACTATAATGGCCATTATACTATCTCTTCATCTATGATGCATTGTTCAGATACTTTTCTCAAAAGCAACCTTCATTAAGCTCATTTTATCTGAAATAGCCAGAATACTGAACAGCTGCAAGATCCCACACATTTGTCAAAGCTCATAGAAAAATATGAATGTCTTAACATTGCATTATTTGAGAATTGATATGTTATTATACTGTCTTTTAGGCTTTATTATAATGCATGTGCTGAAGAAAGGAGAGTTAAAACTAAATAGTAATTCTTAATTTGGAGATTTCATTTAAGCTAAGCTGTAAAACACTAAGATGGGCAAATGCTGCCATTTCCTTTAGTGATCATTTAGGTGGATGTAATTTATATACTTGTGTTTTTATGTGCATGAATGGTGGCTGACATAAGCTGCATAGCAGGAAAAGCAGAACAAACCTTGAGAAAGCTATAAGGTTCAAAACAACAAAACCCACAGTTCCCTATATTTTGGTTGGGTTTTTTTGTTTTGTTTTGTTTTGTTTTTTTTTTTAAATCTTCTTGATTCTTTTTTGGCTGTCTCCTTTGATTCTGCAATCATTCTGTGTTCTTATCAGATGCCAGATACATTATATTGCCACTTATAACCGTTTCTTTGACCAAGTTAAAACAACATATCAGCCCTCAATGGGTTTCAGCAGAAAATCTCCTACAAACAAGCTATTCTGACCTACAGAGGTGCCCTTGGAACTGCTAAATTTCTAGACCTTGATACTATGTCACTCAGACCTACACCCTGGAAAAGTGAGGTGGGTTTTCTCATATTACTGTCAAACTCTGTGGCAGAAAGCATGAAGTGGAAAAGTCTTCCACCAATCCACTGGTCTTAATAAGCATATCATTTGCCATTCTCCTTGCATTTCTCTTGGCATAGTTTGGGAGAAACAGATTCAGTTCACACCTCCCTTCTGAATCTTCAATATTTATTTTGATTCTTTATGTTAATAAATAAATAAAATCCAGTGCCTTAGTTGCAGTATAAAACAGCACAATTCACTGCTGGGGCAGAGAATTGATATACTAGATATTTCTCATTTATTAGCTTCATTCCTTCGCCGAGCCTCCTGCAGTAATGTTATTATTTCCCATGAGGGTCGCATAAGATTTTTTCCCCTTGCTTGCTTTATGTGTGTCTTTCTGTGTGTGCTTATTTATCTAATAGGCATTTTCCTCCTTTATCTGCTACTTATTTAAAGCTTTCACCATACCCACTTGATCTGAATACATTGGCTATGTATGGCCTGTGCAACCAGACCTGCTCCTAATAGTATATTTACACCAGGTTTTCCCACAATACCAAAGAGATCCATAACCAAAGTGATTTAGAAGATTATTTCAATGTTCCTTTCCCCAGAACTGCTCTCCCTTTCTCAGAAGTAGGAAATGGCACTGAAGGGAAAGGATTTGCTTGCAACTCTGCTGTAAAAGCACTTTTCTCTCCTTCAAAGCAATCTCCCTGAGGGGCAAAAATTAAACCAGGTTCTCAGAACAGGTACTTTAAGAATAGGCCTTTCTGGCTCCTGTCAGAAACACAACACTAGTTCACAGACTGCCTTCACAGATGTACAGCCCCCTCCCTCATCTGGTCTCCTCAGGAAACCCAGACACCCTGTGAGTAGCTTCTCCCTCCTGGCTCTGTCCCGGAGGACAGTGGGGAAAGTTGAGCATGGCCAAATTCTCCAACTCACTGTGGGGGAGTGGCACACAGCCCCACTGCACAGCTTGACCAAAACTTGGTACTGCAGGTACTGCGAAGCCACAAACCTCTTCAAATCTGGCACTGAGAAACATCTGTGAGAGGAATTCACTGGCAAATCTGGCCAAGTGCTGAGGGACAGCATTTCAAGGAGACCAAGCCAAAATGCTGGTGTTCTCTCTAACAGCAAAACTTCATCACCCTCTGCCCCATGCCACACCCCTGTGAGGGCAATGGAGAGCACTGCAATTATTAAAGGCTTCATTTTAGCTTTGTTTGACAGAAGTGCTGTGGAGACCAAATGGGTTTATAGTTTTTAACATAATTGAAACATCCTCACGCAGTTTTGTAAACTGGCATATAAATGCAGTGAAGGTCTCCAAGGCTCTGTCAACTCAACTACCACCACAAAATATCTGCTTAGATACCACTCTGCCTCACGTGGCTGAAGACTTAGGTTTTGACAAGACTTAAAGAAGTGCTGTCTGGAAAGCTTTTAGAGCAGAAATTTTGCTCCAACCTCGTTGAAAAGGTCAAGTGCTTTTTCTTTACCTCCTTGCCTTTCAGAGGCACTTAGGTCTAAACCACAGAGATCTCCATTTTAAGTTTCTACTTGCCTCATTTAGTAACATCATGCCTTTTGTCAACTCAGGCAATTTTTTTGTTTTCAATAATGAAGGAAGACTTAAATACAAAAGCTAATCTCAGCCCTGAATGCAACCAAGATATTCTCAAGGGAGTCTTCTATCCCTTTTAATCTAGGTGAAGAAATGAAAATAGCAAGCGTAGCAGCCTAACGGAATTTAACGGAAATAACCAGTCTAAATAACATTTTGCCCTCTTTCCAACTTCACAGAAACATTCAGTTAGTCAAAAATAACATTTGGTGCTTACAGGCAATTCCAGCAAGATCTTTAAACTCACCCCCTCCTCCAATTGAGAGCCACTAGGCAAAGCTGACCCCTCTAGGAAGAGCAGGCAGTTGGTCATCCCGTCACGGTCAAAAACAGCAGCAAACCAAACCTGCCCGTTTGCAGCTGCTGCCCACTCCCCACAATTGTCCTCAGAAGGTGGCTCCTTCTGGTTGCACTCTTCACACTGCTGAAGAATGACCGCCAGCCAAGCACTGTCTCCCCACCTCACAGGTTGGGAGGAAGAGAAGTGCTCAGATTATGGAAAATGTGTGGGTACCCTGGTCCTTCTCAGGTGCCTGACATCCATTAGCTCACCCAGCATATATTTGCAGGTTGTAGGAATCAAGAGAGCCTGCTTCTGAGGGACCTTATCAGTAACTGTCAATATAGTCTGAAAGGAAAACAAAGCTCACTTCTGAGAGTCACCTCCAGCAATTTTTTCCCACTCCATGTTTGAACAAGCCATCTGCAGGAAAATCGAAGCAGTCTCCTGACACACATAGTTTTTAACTGATGCTTTTTCCAACAGGTTGTATTATAGGCTTTACATATCTGTAAGTCCTTTAGAAATAATAGAAAGGACAAGCTAGACCCATTTTGCCAGGCCTGGCAAAATTATTTCCATCACTGCAATTCCTGTAATAATTTTTGTTTTCTGCAAGAACAGTGCTGTTGAACACTATTTTCCAGTGTGGCCAGGGGCCTTCACTAATTACAAAGCTGTTCTTCAGCTCTTCAAAGCTCTTCCTTTGCACCCCTAGGAAGAGATTATCAGCAATTCATGGAGAGAAGAAGAACTTCTTCTGTATGTATCCCCACTCTTTAGTGAGCTCTTCACCAACCATTCACATATCAAACTTCGTACATGACAAGCCAGATAAGAGAGGCAAGCCAGAAGGGAAGAGCACACATAGCAGTTGCTAGCATATTGTCTTCTATTTATTTCCTTTAGCCAAAAACCTCATGGGGCGGCTGTATGGTGCATTAGAGAGAGCTTTACACACACAACCTTTCTTGCAGAAGGGTTTTTTTGAGCACATCTTAGAGTTCACATTGCAGACCAGATCAAAAGATGTTTTCCTCTATTTTAATAGAGAAATCTGAGACAGATTGTATCAGGGAAAAAAGAGAGTAAAAGAAAGATGGAGAGGTTACTTGGCAATTAGGCAATCTTGATTATTTCCTTCTTGTCTTGCTAAATCTTTCAGGTGGCTATTGGGTGGAAATGATTTTCTATTCTATTTGGCACTGGCTTCACAGCTAATTTGGTTTCCATCTATCTACCTAATCCATTTTATCTATCAGTTCTAATTCATTCCTGTCCCTGCTTTTTTTTTTTTTTTTTTT
>VWZN01009648.1:1566309-1578657 GCA_013396955.1 Regulus satrapa
CTTTTTTAAAGCATACTTAAATATAGCATTACTGCTGTCCAAAAACAAGATTTGCCCATGGACCTCTACTGGAATATTACACCAGAGCAAAGGAACAGACTGGCTGCATGAAGAAACAGAAAGGGAAACCCAGCAGCTTCTTCTGGGTTTTGCCAGCTACTCTGTGACAGTTATCTGAGGCTTCTGGATCTCCAGATTTTACAGCAATAATGATTCGATACTATGCCCAGTGCAGGACTCTAAGAAAATTACTTTCAAGAGTAAAACACAATGCAGCCAAATACATGGGAAGTACAAACCACAGAAACCAAACATACTGGCAAGTGAAACCACAAAAAGCTGCCTGAAAGCAGGAGGCTAGCAGACCCAGATGTGTGGAGCAGGTTGGGTACACATGTTCATAGGTCCAAACATCCAAACATAACAAGAGAGGATAGAAAGGAAGGTCTGTGTGTACAACAGAGAAAAGAGAAGACAGAACACTGGCAAATAATGGGAAATGGCTGATTCTATGGTAAAAAAAATCAAGCAGAATTCAAGAAGTGAGCCAGACAAGATGTAAGGGGGGAATCAAACAGAACACAAAGTTAACATCTGCAGCAGGTAGACACGATGTTAAGGACAAATCAGACATTAAATAAAACAATACTTGGGTGAGGGCCATTCAGTGGGACACCAAGGACTCGATTTTTCCTTATATTCAGCCTCCAACCATTAATTATTTGTGCTAGGTCCCTTAAACTCCACAAAGTGTTGTAAACAATACTTAATTAAAAATTATGTCTCTTCCTTCAGTCACCTTCTTACACCTCCTCTCCTACTTCCTCCACATATCAAAAAAGAACCCATCTGTAAAAGTAGGTGGTGGCCTAGTACTTGGATACACAAATCTGGAAATTATTTTTTTCTACTTTGGCAACATAAGGAAGAAAGAAACCTGAAGAGATTGTCTCCACTCAGTGTGATTCAGTACTGTCATTTGTAGCCTGGCGCTGCCGAGTCCCACCCATCTTCCAGGCTGAGTGAGATGTGGTGAAGGCGAGGTGCAGGGAAAGTGCTGTGATCCTCCCCATCACCTCCACGTCCAAAGAAAATGGACTCCAGATAAGTTAATGCTTAGCTCTGGGTGATATCAGGGGAGAGCCATCATGCATGCTCTGAAGGAGTGTGATTTAATCATGGAATAAATCCAAAAGGGAGAGGTGTTTTGACCCGCTTAGCCTATCAGGGTAGCACACTGCTCTACAAATTGTTTCCAGGCAATAAACAGCAATGCCTTGTATTGGAAATATGGGCTACTGTTATCTAACAAAGGAGGTTTGCGGGTTGGAAGACTGGCATTTCATGGAACAACCAAGCAATCAGCTGAGGAAGAAGACAGTAAAAGACTGATCAAGATACATTTTTCTGTAGCCTCAAAATCAATACCTACAGAGGCAGTTTCTGCAGACAGCTTGTGAAGTACCACTTGTATGTTATTTAGCTTTGATGTGGCTTGCTGCATCTACATTAAAAATGCTTTGTGATCATGAGACTCTATTTCCACTTCTCATCCAGTCACGCAAATGTTTATAAAAGAAAGCTGTCATTGCTGGATTACACTACCTGATTTCATTCAGAGGAGAGGAAGTTTAGGTGGGAGTAGACTTAGACAGAAATACATGAACAGTCAGAATAACAATGAGACTGCCTCTTTAGACTTAGGTTTGTTTGACCACACTGAACAAATGAAAATTTGGATCTGGAAACCTTGCTAGCTTTGTAGAAGCTCAGGCCCATGTTCTCTGTGATTAAATCCACCCCCTATTCCTTCCTGGAGATATCTTCTGAGCTGAAATCTAAGGGAGAAGCCAGTCCCCTTGCATGAAAAACATACAAGTTAAAAAAGGTTCTTTGAAGAAGAGAATTTAAAGCAATGGGCAACTTCTAAAGCAGAAGCAGTCAAACAGCAAGATCATTTGTTCTGGATATAATAACGCCTTGCCTTCCTCTCTGTTATCATCAAAAGCTTCTGTGTTTGTGGGAGAAAATCTCTCCCCCACCACCAGCTCGGTCCTTCCTGCCGTGAGGTCACAGCCCTGTCTTTGTGACACAGCTGTCTGTTGCTGGGGTAGTGTTTGTGCTTTCACAAAATCAGCACAGCAATGACTTCACAAGCAAGGTCATGGAGGAGCAGATGGGCTTGGGAAGAGGGAGGGAGACAGACCCCCTGTTTAAACACAAATAGCGGTGATAATTAATTAACCAAAGTAGCAGGGGAAATTATGAAAAACATGTGAAAGGTAAATGGATTTCTGTTTAGCTGTCCTTCCCAAGAGGCTAAATGTCTCAATTGCAGAAGGGAGATCTTTACAATGAACTAACGAAACAAGGACATTTTGCTCTGGTTTCTTCAAGTGGACACTCCTGGAAAAAAAAAAAAAATATTAACAGAGCCTACACTTTTCCATCCTTCTGTCTTGCCTTCTCATCACCACTTGTTGACCTCAACTAAAAGATCAATACTTTCTATCAGAACTTTGAGTCTCTCTATCTTTTCAGCATATAAGTGCTGTGGTGGGAACAGACAATTATTTAGACAGGAAGACATTGCTCTGCAGTGGCTTAACAGCAAACATGCTCTGTTGATAAAGGAAACTCTTACACATTTATTCTTCTCCTGGGTGACAAAGCCAAAAACCTGTCTTAGATTTGACCAAACTGGCCTTTTAGTTTCTTCAAACATGTAAGGTTTGTATGATAAGGAATCTACAGCCCAACTATGCCCTTACTTCCTTAATTTTTTAGCTTCTGCTATAGCAATACTGGTTCTGCTATATCTGCTGTACACCTTCATGCTGTTGGCAGAGTCATCAGATTTCATTCTAAAACATGAAAGAGCAGGTTACCTACCCGGGAAAGATCAAGGGAATCATCTCAATACGGAAGTGAATTCATGGAATACCCCTGAAGGACTTAGACTGGATTAGGTGAAAGAGTTGTTCTTTCTTCATCATCCCTTCTCTGCACTGTATTTGTGCCACAATACAGGTCAATATACAGTCATCCATTTAAGATTTAAAAGGAAAGACAGCATTTTGTACATATTCTCTTCTTTTTAAATTTCTGTTAAAACACAATTCTACCTTTGACTCTTTCAGTGAGAGCAGACCCTTAAAAAAAAAGACTCTCTGCCTACAAGAGTAGGAAATCTTACCAGAAGATAAAGATGAAGTTTGGAAAAGCAAACAGCCAAGAAACACCATTCAGACACATCAAAATAAGTTCAAGGAAACCTCTGCAAGAAAGGTAACATTTTGGCTGCTTTTATTCCACCTACTGGCCTCTGTCCATCCAGTAGCTCTATATTTTCTACTTCTGAGCTGTGAACCTAACACAGGCATTGTCATGTTAAACATTAGCACCCAGGTTCACGGAACAATTGCTGAGATTAAAAAGTGCCACTGGAGATCATCTAGTCTGTCCCCTTTGGTCAGAGTGAGGTTAACTAGAACGAGCTGCTCATGGCCATATCCAATTTTTAATGTCCTCTCCAAGGATGAAGACCCCATAAGTCTCTAAGCAGCCTGTTCCAGTGTTTGAGCACACGTCCAGTAAGAAAATGAGGCTTTCTTGCGTTTAAATGGCATTTCCTGTTTTGCAATTTGTGACCACTACTTTTGTACCTTCTCTGGCTGTCTCCAGTTTTCAATCCACTCTGCTGTCTGCTTATCTAGTTCATATTTCATCAGTGAGTGCCTTCACAATGGCATCAGTTATCTCCCTCAGTATTTATGCAAATATCCTATCAGGTTTCATGGACCTATTTGTGTCCAGTTTGATTAAATATTCTGATACTACTCTACCAGGGGTAAGTTGTCATTGTGCCAGTTTTCCCACAGCTCTCAGTGAGCTGAGATTTCTGAAGGGAAACCTTCCTAGTAAATATCAAGGTGATGGTGGCACTAAGTACCTTGGTCATTTGCAAATCTTTTGACACCAGGTCCCTGATCCATTCAGGGCTGGCTCCACATTTTCCTACAGAGGGTTTTTACAGAAACCTTGCTGTCTGCAGGGTTAATTTAACTGTTACTATTAATTGAAGAGGAGCCCCACCTTGTGCATATCGTGGTGAGCCATGTTGGTTACGGCTGTCTTTTTTTTATCAACGTTTCTAATACCTGGTCTGGGGGTAAGTTACTGCTGCCTCCTATCAGATAATTAGTCAGTAAATCATTCAACCAACTACAAGGTATATAGCAAGGACAATGTTTCCAAACTATATTATCATCAGACAGTTATAGTGCACTTTATCGCAAAGGGTTCAGAAGATTTACATATACCCTGTAGAATACTGGACTTTTTTTACACTTGCTGCTAAAGTGCAGCCCTCTTTGCAAGGGGATGGCTGGTTTTTTTGGGGTTTTTTAAGAGTGATGTTATGGAATAAGCTTATCACAGGAAATTGTGCAGAAGACTGAGGTATCTACTTAGTATTTTTTAAATAGTTCAAGGAGAATAAATGGTCTAAGGTGGAATTTTCCAAGGAGACTGCAGCTAAAAAACCCAGTCCTTTCAGTTATTACTTATACCAGTTATTAGAGTAACATTACTTTTTACAGGGGTTTGCAATCACAGTGCTAGAAAACACAGTGTAAAAGAACAGTTCTCCAATTTCTTCATGCTTCAAACTGAGTTTTACTACATCTTTTTGATACGTTGCCATCCCAGCACAACCAAACACCACCTCTAATTTAAGCCTGATAGGAGAGCGTCCATGAAAGCCACCAAGGAAAACTAAGAGAGCATGAGTCATTTTGTGGTCTCAGAAGAGGGATGGAGTCCCTTTTGTGGCTTGTTTTGATCTCAAAAGGAGATGGAGCAAAATCCTTGTGCGGCTCTAGCACCGTGCCCCAGCCAGATTAAATTGTGCAACACTGGGGCTGCAGCTAGAGATGCAGTGGGAACAATGCTAATATCTAATTCTTGCAAATAAGCCCATCCCTGACCAGATCCCACTTTTATGTAAAACTCAAGCCCTCAAATGTCACATTACTTTACAATCATAGAATCAGAGAAGCATATATCTTGGAAAAATACCTCTATGACCATTAGGTCCAAACATAAACCTAACCCTATCAAACTCTGCTAAACCATGCCCTTAAGTGCCCTATCTTTTAATTACCTCAGAGGTATTTCAGAGAATATTCTGAGTGGGATGGGAACCTTTTGAAGGGAAGATATCCCAGAACGTGAAGGAGCTTTGTTTTACCATTCTGCTAGCAACCTTTAAGACTTGGTTCAGTTACCCACACAGAAGTAATTTGATTTGCCTTACTGCATGTGAGGTATCTGCACAGGGATGGCAAACACGACATCAGATCTATGGGAAACCTTCTCTATTTTGAAACAGGCAGGACATCCTCGGGCATCTTGAAAGGTAGCAAATTATTTCTGGTGTGTCAACATTAGTGTTTCAGTTCAGAGAATAAACATGTTAATGAAGTGAATTGCCAGGTCATCCCACTCCCTGAGTCTTGGTTGTGGAGTTATCTAGAAGGCTGCAGACTGTATTTTTCCTATTGAAAATAAGATACACATCATATGCACTCCACCTGCTAATGGATATTCAGTTCAAAGCTAGCTCTAGTTCAAAGCAACCCCCCTTGAAATTTTTACATTCAGGTCTTTTGTCCTGATATTTCAATTCTACAAATCTATTCATACAGGTCTACACCTCTCCTAGTTCAGGCATAGACAAATCAGTAGTCCAGCTTCTTAAGCAGACTATCCTAATTGCAAACTGGGATTACTGTTCTGGTCAAATCATAGAATATTGTGTGGATAGGTAAAATCAAGAATACAGGGTGCTCCGACACCGCTGTAATCAAAGACGTGTGTGTAGAGAGAACAGGAACTGGAAGAATCATCATGTAAACAAATGCAGTCAAATCAGAGATTCAGATTTCCCTGTTTGCCTGAACAGGTCCTTAACAAGGGCAAACACATTAGTAGTGGCAGTCCCACTGCTGATATCAGCATCATGACTGTGCTGCTCCCCATGCCCTCTCATGCTTCCAGTAATCTTTAATTGAAAATGACATTCTTGATGTTAAAAAGAACAATATGCATTGAGTGGAGGAGAGGTGCTTTTTTACCTTCCACTTACCAGAAATGATGTCTCTGTCACTGGCTTCCCACCTCTGATCCTTGCCCAATTTCCTCCTGAGACACAGCTACACTCACGCAGACTTCCTCCTCTTTGAAGAAAACCTGCTCTTCCCTCAAGCTCTTTGCTGGCCTAAATTGAAGTTTTCCAAGCAGAATTAATACCACCTACTTGCAGACCAGTCCAACTTCCCTTGTGCCACTGTTATGAGGGGGGACTTAATGAAGAATGATCAACTAAATATGACTGCCAGAGCTGCTTCAGCTAAAGAGAAGCCCTGCTTTCTTTTGTCATCACCTTATTGTGTATCTTTGTCCTCTTTCCTCCCAATCCTATGGAAAGTCCACTGAACCACATCTTGGAATATCTGTATTTTAGTTTCCTGCTCATCACCTTTAGGCCTAAAAAATCGTATTCAAGTACAGTTCTAGGACATCTTAGCCTCATTTTTCTTTGAAAAATTTACTATGAAATGGTAAATATATTGGGGTGGAATCAGATACTTCCTGGAATAAAGAGAGAGCTTCAGAATCAGGGTTTCACAGCTGGTTGTACAGTATGGTATAGACAAACCTATTTAGGAACAGTGAACCATGCTCACTCCCACCATACACACCTTACTGTCAGAGGGCAGATAGCAACCATAGATTAAAAAAAAACAACTTTTGAGGGATCCAGTAGAATCTCTTCAGGAAAACCTACATGAAAACAACACTCCAAGGACCTGAATTCCTTCCTCCATCAGAAATCACACAGTGGAAGGGATAAAAGTCCTTTTGGAGGATGCCCCAGGAAAAGATATTTCAGGTCTGTTGTGCTTAAATGTCACCTTTTGGTTCAAAAAGGAACATTTCTCAGAGATGCAATACAGTGGTTCCCATGTTTGGTGGAGTGTAAGAGTTCAACTTCCCCTATAGCCTCTTTTTTTTTCCCATTCAAAAAATCCTAGGGTGATTTTTTTTGCCACACAAAAGGAAGTTGGTGTCAGCCAAGGCACTCCTGAGGCGAGACAAGTGATATCAAGGAATTTGCACTGTGCACCTAGCCTTTGACTTCTCATTACCAAAGTCACCAAATTACAGTCACCAAAATGTTTTCACACACATGTGCTGCACTTTCCACAACCCCCTCAAAACATGCTAACATCAGGTAGTGGTGGACTTGTTGTGATGCAGTCACTGCTACACCAGATGCAGCTGAAAAATTCCCTTATTACAGTTTCCTACAACCACACAAGTCAGTGCCTATGAGGGCAAGAATAAAACCCCTCAAAATTGTTGGCAAAGCAAATAAACTGGCACTGAAGCTTGAGACTATGAAATAGCATTGCTATAAAGCCCTGACATGCTCAAATCAGGAAGATACAGAACCTGGTCACAGTAGTAGCTATATGCACAGTTGCTCTCTCTGCTGTTAAAAAATGCAGGGAATAAAAACAAACGAGAAAGGGAAAATGCTTTTAGATAATTAGCCTTTGAATCCTGTCTGTGTGGCTTTTATTGCTGTTATAGTTCTGTCTCTGTATAAGCAAAGATATTGGCTATTAACCCTATAAAATATTTTTTTCACTGCTGAATGCTCAGGTTTTGTCGAGATCCTACACTAAACTATTATACACCTTCCTGTGACTCAAGTAGGCTGTGATTCAGTTTCCTAAATATAGGCAGCTGATGCCATCTTAAGGACCATAATGGTGTGTCCTGAATAGCACAGGCCATGGATAAGCTGTGCTGGCCTTCAGTGGCATCTCAAATACCCCAGAGAGGGTAAGCCAGTAGTAGACACCTGCACATAGGTAACCCAGCCACCCTTGTGCTGACCCATTTGGTTCACAAGCTCCAGAATACAGAGCTTTTCCCCACCAATATCCTACACTAATCATTCATGTCATATGGAAAAGAGAGGAAAATAGTTACTGCTAAACTGGGTATATAATGAGGATTTGGGATTAGGGAGGGTTGAAAAAAAGAACTGGCATGGCCAGGTGTGTTTAAATTGTTCTCTGCACGACTGCATATTTTTTCACACCACAGCTTAAAATTCAGATAACACACACTTGTTTAAAAGACAGAAGTCTTCAGTGAACACTGTGCTCTCAAATAGCCCAAAACATCAAGTTACTAGAGTCCAAGAGTTACAGAAGAGCAAAATGGTAGGCTATGAAGAATTACAGAAAGGAAACTTGCTTAGGCCACAAGGCGTGCAAGGGTCAGCTCCCCGGTTATATGTGCTTTATTGTTGTTAAATCTGTTCTGTGTTCTCGGGGTATTCTTTTGCTTTATTATTGAGTAACTTACAGAAAGTCCACGTGGAAATACAGTTTTCCTGGGAGTCTGGGTTTTTCAGTTGCTTGAGGGTATCTGTAGGAATGCTTGCACAGCCACAACTGTCTGCATAAGGCAATGGTTGTAGATACTGTGGTAGCTCTGAGCTCTTCTAAATTCAGTGTTTGTGGACTTGTGAATGTTTGTGTGCAACCACAATGTTGTGTGCACCCTGCTTACACTGCTAGGACAGACACATGCATTTATACTGGGAAAAAACCCACCTTCCTCTTATCTATTAGAGTATTGCACAATGCAAATCCAGCAGCAGCAGCAGAAGGATGCAGATTCCTCCTGCCTCTCCTCATCCACTCTTTCTCTCCTGTCAGTCTGATGATAATGATCTGTGTTGTGGGCATTTGCTGGAAAGCTTAAACGTAACCATTATTTCTTAGGTTGCTGGAATTGAGGTGGGCGTCAAGGACTCCAATGAATACAAATAAGCTCAGATGCAAGAAAACTCCATCTTGTCTAATCTTCACTAAGCAGTAATCTGGGAGGCACCTTGCTTGCTCTCATTTCGTATGGAAGGAGAGCAAGCAGGCCACGGTGTCAGCATTGCTGAAGTCTGGATTGTTCTCACCTGTTTGTATCCTGAGGTCTCCTAATTCTTCTCTACCTCAATAGCTATAATCTGTCTCAGGAAGTAATATTCACAATGAGACAATCCCTCCTACCCATTACTGGAGCAGCAGAGGCAAATTTTTTTCCTTCCTTATCGAGTCCACAAACGTGTGTTCAAAACAGAAACAGATCCAAGATTCTGAGGATTTTGTTGGAAACTTCTCCAAATTTCAGAGGCAGAGGCTGCATTTGAACCCATTGATTAAGCTTGCTTATTTAAATACAGAAGTTTCCAGCCTCTTTTTAAAATACATGATCTGGAGGACATGAAAAGGTGGGATTTTTTTTTTTTTTTTCCAAATGCACTTGGCTGTTGATTGTGCAAACCTTTCATGCTCTCTCTCATCATGTGATCACACCTTTAAACGACAGCACACAGTTCTTTTGAAGTTTCTGCATCCCAGGTAAGGAACACAAAATCCCACAAAAATGATGTTCATGTAATGGGAGGACCTATCAAGAGCAGAAGAAGGACCTAGGTAATGAGAAATTACTTCTCTCCATGGTCCAGAAGTGTACAAATAAAGTGATACTTGTGAAAAGGAAAAAATGTGCAAGCCCTGGAAATGAATAATTATGAAAAACAATGCAAATACTCTTAGGTCATACAGTGACAGGACAACAAAGAAAAAAAAAAGTGGAAACCCTATACAATGGATATGAAGTAGACACAGAACATAATCTGTTCACAGATTTAGAAGGTAAATGAAAACTTGGCTTATTTTTTTTAATAGCAGTGGTGATACTGAGCATAGGACAATGTAACTAACAGGACTGAGAAACGGAAATAAACTCTGAGATAATACTGTACTCTAGGAGGTGGAACAACAGAACTTTTACCCCAGAATGTCTAAAGAACTGATAAGGGATATTGCAGGATAAGCTGCAAGAACCTTAGTCAATATAAAGAGAACCTGTCAATATAAAAGAGCATTATACAACAGCAGAATACCCGATTTAAAATATATAACTAAGGGAAAAAAAAAAAAAAAACAAAAAACAACAACAACAAAATAACACAAAATTCCCCCAACGAAAAAAACAAAACAAAACAAAAAAAAAAAAAACCACAAAAAAGCCAAAAAAAACACCCAAAAAACAAACAAAACAACAACAACAAAAAAAACCCCAAAAAAGGTGGTCTGGGCAACTACAGATTTAGTTGTATGATTCTGGTGGTATGCAATGCTTTGGAATACATGCAGAAGTAATAAAGACATAAAGGACAGCGTAAAATAATATAAAATGCATTATGGATTTCCCAAAAGCTGAAATAAAAACCCTGATTGCCTTTTCAGATAACTGATTTTTAAACAAAATAAATGCAGCAAAGATTAATCTATCACCATTTAAGTTAAACATTGGATACACTCTCTGATTATTAAAGATGTAGATGATGGCATTAGTAAAAAATTTTTAGACAAATAAAGAATTGATGAAAGATATTTCCACTGGTCAGGCTGAAAGGGGAATTTATTAAGAAAGCTCCTTAAGGAGTAGGAAAAAAAATATTTTCATGATTAATCTTAACATAAAAGTAGGAGTCTGCTTTTCAAGTGGCCTGATGGCACATAGAAAACACTGTCAATGTAGAAAGAGAGGGATGAATAAACAAAGACTTGCCTCACCTTGAAGACTGGTCAAACAGAAATGAGAAAAGCACAAAGTGCAATGGCAGACACTGCAGCAAATGTTTCTCATGTGAGTGGGGAGCTCGTTAGCTGGAAAGAGCAGTGGAGCAGCTGGACTTGGGAGCAGCAACACCTGGGGTGACTCTGAGCAGTGACAAAGTAATGGAGATGTCACTGCAAAAAGCACCAGCAGAGATCTCATCTGAAAGAGGGCATCATTCTGGTTACCCACTTTGAAGAGATCTTGCTCTTGTTTTGCTTTGAACCTCTTTGCTTGTGAGGCAAAGAAATTTCAAGTTAGAAGGTCACTAATAGAGCTAATTTTATTTTTCATTTTCTAAACTGTTCTCCAGATGAGGATGAGATGTTGTTGTGTCTGCAAAAATACTTAATTATACAGAGAATAACTGATCTCTCTCCTTCTCCATTTGTGTGAAAGTTTGCAATGGCAAGAAGCAATGTGGAATCACAGCCTCCACTGGATCTATACCAATTGATTCTGACCAGGAATTTGATGCTTCTGCTTTTTCTCTTGGTGAGTAAATCTGATCCTTTCGCCTTTTCACCCATACAAGTAACTCAGGCCTCTCATTTAGCCCACCACTGCAACCCTTGTTGCTAAGGATGAAGAGATGAATGCTGAAAAAGCAGCACTAGAATAGAAATCCTTGATAAACAAATCTTCTTGCATGAATAGAAGAACATGTACTTCTCATAAAAATGGTAATTAGAGCCCAGCATGAGGAGGCTGATTTTTTCATAGCAATAATAACAATAAAATTTTTTTAAAAGTCTCCAAGAGCATTCATTGATGAGGAAGTTATATTTGCCAGCATTATTACTGTTATTATTGTATTACCACTAATAACAATGATAAGGCTCTTGCTAAGGGACAGGACCTTCTAAGTAACTCAGTAAACAGCCCAAAAAAGGGCTTCCCTTAAGGCATGCCTTCAAATAATAAAGACAATTGACAGATCTGCTTACAGACCACTGCAAGGTATCCGGTGGTTGCTTCTCTCTATGGTGCTCTCTAGTAACTGCTTACTTTGTTTTCACCTTCCCAGTTACACTGGTGCCATGGAATGACAAAGCTGCATTTGCCTTGGCAGAAACTTTCTGGTCCAGCTCTAACTTCTCCCATAATCTGTCTTCTTATCCCCATCTCCTCCATCAACTTATTTGTTCCTTCCTTCCTCCACCTCAGCATAATGCTTGCAGAAGGAACTGTTGTTAATTTAGCCAGGAAATTATTTGATGGTGATAGGGAAATAAATTGATCAAACCTTTTGAACAGAAGCCATGGGAAGAAAGGAACACCCCCAGCTATTTCACAGTGACCTCTCCCTGTGCTTAAAGAAAACTTATAAGCTCTCAGCACGAATTAGCATGGCCTCATTATAAAAACAGAATTGGGGTCAGAAGAAACTAAGATGGGTGAGGAAAAAAAAAAAATCCCATCAAAATCAACATCTCAGACAGAAATGCCCTAAGTGGTGAGGGCAAAAAAAGCAAAGCTTCAGAGGCAATGAAGAGGCTGGAGATAGAAGAGAAATAAACACAGCTTTCTTAAAGGGGGAGAAAAAAAAAGAAAAAAAAAAAAAAAAAAAAAAAAAGAAAA